>JARFIX010000261.1:0-126071 GCA_036346125.1 Lycocerus yunnanus
AAAACTGCTTTTACCGTTCCGGGACGCGGTTTATTCGAATTTTTGGTTTTGCCGTTTAGACTCCACAACAGTCCACAAACGTTACAACGTCTCATGAATCGCCTTTTTGGCCCGGAATTCGAAAATGTTTTTGTCTACATTGATGACATCATCATCGCATCTTCGGATTTTAACAAGCATATAAGCACTTTAAAAGCGGTATATAAACGGTTAAAGGATGCGGGATTGACTATTAATTTTAACAAATGCGAATTTTGCCGTCCTTCTTTAAGTTACCTTGGTTACGTAGTTGACGAGTTAGGTCTAAGAACTGACCCTAATAAAGTTTCGGCGATAATAGAATATGCGACCCCTAGAACGGATACCGAAATTAAGCCTTGGACCATTGCTAAAGTTTAAGCAAGATTTGGAAGATTAGCAGTCGTTTGTATGTTTAGTTAAACCCGTCGTTGCGGCATGACGACATCAGCAGGGCCTATTCTATAAATTTGAGGAAGGAGATTTTTGGACTCCCCACGAATAGAGAAGAAGCTCCATCTAACTCATTTTGATACGTTGTTGATATTGTTCTTTGTTAATTGTTATTGTATTATAGGGAACCGTAAGTAATTGGGTTATTTTTCCCCTGACGCATTTCATTTAAATAATTAGAATTTGAATTGCATGATATTGATGAACTTATTTACAATAAAAGACAAGACGTAAGGAAAGTCGGTATATGACCACTAGTCCCGTATCATAAACTTCAAGTTCATTTTCAAGTCCTGTGACAATTTCAGTTCCATCACCTTCTCCTTCAACATATTCCCCAATTCTTTCATACGTAGAAACACAATCGCCTTATTCGCAAATCATGTATAACGGAGAGTGTAATCTAGGAGCTAGGCCCACAAAACAAAACAGTTTTTGTTTCTCCTGAACATTTACATGTAAATAAGTTAGGAGGTTTTGCAGGCAGGGTCAAATTTGAAAAAAAAAACTTGCGCACACTTGAAGAATATATATGTCGATTCGAATTATACTGCACATTATCTACTTAAAAATATGTATATAAAATAGCCCCCTGTTTTATAGAAATTAGAAAACGTACTTCCTGCGATTGAGAAAATATCCGATCAAACGAAACCGTAGTAGCCAATTTTCCAAATGAAGATCTTGGATGATTTTCACAAACTGTGAGCAGTTATTTTGGAGATCAAGTAAAATGTGGTTCTTGTTATGCTCTTGAAATGTTTAGAAGTTTCACAATCGGTCACCTTGTAATTATTGAGACTATAACAAATTCGATATTGTATAAATCCCAATTCTCCACAGCTCTCGCAAATGTTTCAAAAATTCATACTTCATACTTGAAGATATTTTTTAGCCAGTCACCTACACTGAAGTATAATATACAAATTATATTGTGAACGCAAAGAAAAACCTGTTTATTTAGTCTTACAGAAGGATTAAGATTTAAAAAACCGGCTTTGGACACATGCTCTACTTATGACGCATTATTAATGGCTAAAAATATTTAAATGAAAACGTGAAAAATAAAGCCTAGGAAAAGCTCACAAAGCACCAAGAACTGGCAGATCAAGCATACAAAACGAAAAAAGAAGACAAAATTGCTTCACTAAATACCCAAAACCTGAGAGTTTTAGTATTTGAATAAAGCGTACAGAAAATCAGATCAAAAAGAAATTACTTTACTTACACCGTTGCAAGCCTTATCAATGTTTATAGAAGCCGATTTGACCAAGCGACAATATGACATCATCAGAAATACAAATAAATCATTTTATCTGTGCTATACCTATTGCTAAAGGCAAAAAAAGGAAGTTATCCGCTCAAAAATTGTATAAGGGTCACAAGTACCTGCGCAGAAAGTAATTTACAAAGCTTAATTAATAATACGACGCTAAAAGAAATTTTTTGTTGTCTGAAAGATAAAAAAAGAATTGTTTGAAAATTATGGAGTTCTGACGGATCCCAATAAGACAAATATAAACAAAAATTCGACGATGGCGCTGCCTCAGACACATACTATGTCCTCGACTTCTTTTGTAGCACTTAGAATAATTTGTGGCAAAACCCAACACCGTCATTGCCTAGATATTGCAGACCAATACGATTTAGATTTGTCAAAAATTTGCTGATGTAACAAAAAAGGAAATCAGTTACATTAAAGAATCTGCCAAGAAGTTAACAGCTACTGAAGTAATTTTGCATGGGAGAAAATTCATGTTTAACATGTCTTTAAGATGACAATGATCAACGCTGCAACCGATACTAAATCAAAAAGTCGCTGTTATATGTAACATCTATGGACTTTAACAATCTGACCCAAAGTTAAATACTGTAACATTACACTTTCACTTGTGTTGTTACATAAATTTTATTTATTTAATTTCAAATTTTACCAGGGTTTTGATAATCTAAGTTGGCACTATGTTTTCCTATTTAGATAATCTTACTTTCTGATAACCCCAGTGCTCAACTAAGACCTCAAGAGCACGCATATATTTTTATTTTGGTGCAAATTTTATCTATTTTAAACCTACTGTGATTTATTCCATCCTTCATATCACAGGTAAATTACATTTAATTTTATTGTAACGATTCTGACCACTTATTTTTAGTGGGTTGTAATGCCAGGTTTAAAATCTGTTTGGCTGCATTTTCATCGCATATTTTATTTAAATTGCTGCAATGGCGTTAATACGTTATCTTTGCCAATCACACCTGATTGATATGGAAAATTTAGCCCACCGAGAGAAGTCGACCTTCGTTCATTAACTTCTACATTGGAGCTATTCGAAAATTATTTTCTTACTTTTACGGATTTTGGACTGTTGTGTTTAGTGGATGATGGGGTCCTCGCATTTTTTAGACGATGGTATTCTTGAAGCTTTGTGAGAGCTTCCATGCTCCTGATCAAGATGCCAGTTGTTCCTTGGCAGGCCTTTTTTTACCACGATGGCAACGGTTCCTTCCATTTTTTACCTCCGTTTGAAGTTGGACGAAGCGTTTGTAACGAGCCATTGCTATGAATTTGTGTAGTTTGCAAATCAATTTTCAACATTGGTGGTTGACGTTGTCGACCTGAAGTTATGTTTAATCCATTCTTGTGTCTTTATTTGATTTTAGTAAACTTCCGGAGATAACCTGATGTGGGACGATGACGTGATTTACTCTGAAATTGAAGGTAACCCGAAATGGAAGGTATTTTAAAGATTCGATCCATCATTTTGGAAGTCTCTAGGTAAGTGAGCTATGTCAATAAAGATTCGGGATGTGTGTTTTAACTGCGCTTCAGGTGGGACTTTTGCTTTAACGTCAACGTTTTCTCAACAAGAATTCAATTGTTGAACAATTCATAGTAATGGGGAGTCGACTTGAACCATCACTAGCCTTCAGCTGGTGTGGTTGTATTTTGCTTTAAGAAGTTTACCCCTCAGGTAAACTTACTTACTTAACCCTTTTTTTTTATTATTTTAGCCAGTAGCCCTCAGCTACTTGCTAATGTTACTTGCTTTGTTTTTTTATTTTTATTATGTGTTTGTTCTGATAAGGAATTGAGAATATATGTCACAACATCTGTTTACTATCTTTGCTTTTGTTAAATTAAACAATTCTTCCTTTCTTGTACGTTTTATTTACTTTAGCTGGCGCCTCATTTCCATCATTTTTCCTCATACTGAGCTATGCAGTTTAATTACGAATCCACGACGGTTTTCGAACCAACCCCGCACTTCGACTAAATACTTAAATGTATAAGAGTTAGCCGATCGTGTAATAAGAGCTACGATCAAGCAAGTGGCTAGCGTGGCAAAATTAAGATTTATGCAATTATTGCTACAATACAAGTTCTAAGGCTATTGAATTTGGACTATCTGCCAGGATTTGATTGTTCAAAAGCGTTTTGCATCTGGCGTATAAATTACTAGTAAAAAGTATAGATAAAAGAGAGCTAACAAAAAAGGAGTTAGAAGTGCGCAAAAACATTGATGACAGGTAAGAAACCCGTCATCCGATTTTGACCATTTTTAAAGTGGATTTTGAAAGATGAAGGTCTAATTAGCGTATAAAAAAATTTAAATTTGCGGATTATTCGCCCAATTTTGAAAAAAACGGCTTTAAAAATTTATTAACAATGCAATTTACTCATTGGCTCTATTGAACTGTAACCCCGCCCACCAAAATTAAAATTTGTTGTGGTGACAGTAAATATACCAGAATCTTGGTTTTTACAACGAATTATGAAAGATAATAGTGTAATTAGCTAATAAAAAATTAAATTTGTGATCGGACAACAAATTTCAGAAAAACCTTTTTGTGTGAATTCGACTTTTGATGTGGTTGCGCTGTCAAAACCGCTCGGAGCGCCCGAAGCGACTCGGAGGGTCGCGTAGGGTGCGAAAAGAAAATGAAGAGCATGAGAATTTCGATGTAAATCAATTAGAAAATGTTGATAATGAAAGAATAAATGAAAAACTCGATGGAGATGCAGATACTCGAAGAATTAGGGATGCTGTTGTAAATTTCATTAGAGGAGTTAACTCATTGTATTTCGGTTGGTATGCTTGGCTACAGTATAAATTAAAATAGCACAATATTTGTGTATTTTCAAAATATGTTGTACTTTATTATCAAATTAATAAACTATTGCAAACATAATTATTCTTATTTATTAAATATCGCACCTACTGCATTTTTTGTCTAATAATAATAAATATAATATACAATAATAAATATTTATAATTAAAATAAAATTAAATAAATCATATACTACATTTCCAAGTATCCAATACAATTATGGACGATAACAAATTAGGAAAGAAAAATTAATCGTGACATTTGTAGAGCAGAATTTCAATTGTACAGCTCACAAAGAAGCGGATACAAAGATAGTATTCCACATTTGTTAATTAGATACTCATAATAACGTAATAATCAGATGATTAGATACAAATAAGGACGGTCCCAGGAAAAATGAGCAACTTTCAGGTATGTAATTTTAGGTACAATTTTATGAAATCTTTTGAAATTTAATTACTTTTGGGTTCAAAATAAGTTTCGAAAAGTATTCTGCACTGGACCTCCAGGTTTTCGGCGAACGCTTCTGCTTTCTCGGAGTGGCGATGTTTCTGAAGGCCTTCACCATGTTTCATGCTGAGTTGTCTTCGCAGTTGAGTAAGTCAAGTTTCTTCGTCCACGCATCGCTGTAGTGTTCGTCTATGAGGTTGGAGGCTTTCCTCTTTAGTTGGTTGGCTCTTCTTTGGTCTTCTGGGTTCCAGGTGCTGCGCGCGCGTTTTTCCGCTCTTCTCTTCTCCCTGATAACATTTTTTATTTGGGGTGAGCGGTTGTCCCGGGAGTCTGGAATAGGGACGAGGTCGGTGGCAAAGTCTATGAACTCACGTACCTTGATTTTGAATACCTCCACATACTTCTCTAGGTCCTCTTCGTCCTTGATGATTGGGATGGACCCCATATGCTCCTGAAGGTGATCATGAAAGATCGGCCACGTCGTTTTCTTGCCATTCTTGGTTCTTCTCTGGCTGCGGTGTCTCCAAGGAGCAGTAGGACTGGCAGGTGGTCGGATCCTAGGCTGCTTTCTACTTCTATGTGGTGGGCGACAGTGACGTCCTTCAGGATGGCGATGTCCAGGACGTCGTCGCTGGCCGGACCGTTGGTGGCGAAGTGGATGATCTCTCTGGGGACGTCCACCACAAAGTCCAGGCGGTTGGAGAGACGGTGGAGGGCTTTTCCTGAGATGTTTGTGTATGGTGTTGAGGCAGATCTGTGTTGAGGTATCCGGCAATGATCTTGAGACGGGTGCCCCGTACGATCATCGCAATGTCCCCCTCTGAGAAGTTGTTGTCTGCATTGCTGTATGCCGATGGTACCTGTAAAATACATAGATTTCTGACGCATATGCTTACCGTTGTTGCTTCTAGGTCCTCCAGACAGATACTGGTGATCCACTGCGTTGTGTTGGAGGCTTTTCTTAGCATAGATAGCGATTCCACCTTCGTTTCCTGTGGGGAAATCATTTTTTATGGAGGTCGTAGTTGATCATCTTTGCCAGTGTGCTGAGGTTCAGGTGGGTTTCGTTGACCGGGATGACGTCTAGATCGTCCTCTTAGGGGAAGTAGAGTAATTCCTATCCCTTGATTCGGCTTAGTTCATTGAAGTTCCAGTATGCCATCCGGAGATAGGATGGTATTTTTCTTGGCATTTTGTACATTCGGATCATTTTGCTGTTTGTCTGGATGTCGATGGTTAGTTGTTTGTGTTGTACTTACTCGGGCGTTTTCGGTGTGTCGCCTTATGGTTTCGGGGTTGGCGTTGCCATGAGCGGCAGGGGGGGGGGGTTCTTGTCGCGTTTATTGAGCTGGGGTTGGGCTGAGTTGTTGAAAACTTTCGGAGAGGCGCTGTAGTCCTGGGTGCGTGTGGGAGAGAGAATCACGTGCGGTAGTTGGCGGGGTGGTCTCTGTGGTCTCTATTGCAGTGTGCGCATCGCGCCTTGGCTCCCCTTGTCTTCTGGCATGTCGGGGTCAGGTGTGGGCCGGCGCACTTCACGCACCTGGGGGAGGATCTGCAGTTCCTTTGACTGTGTCCAAACGATTGGCATATGTGGCACTGCCCAATCTTATCTTTCTGATGTGGGACTTCGATGTAGACTTGGAGACCTGCAACAGTCTTTACTTCGAATACTCGCCTGCTCTGCGCGGTTTTCTCTAGCGTGACCTGATTGTCACGCTAGGGGGATGGCGGTGTTGCTTTCCCTGCGCGCATCCTTACAACGCTGATTGGTTAGAATCCTTGTTGCTCCAAGTCCTTGTGGACATCTTCTGTTTCGATGTCGGCGCATGTATGTCTCTAATGACAATCTTCAGGGTTTTTATTTAGTGAGCTGATAGGTGAAGAATCCTCCTTTGCACAGGTCGAGGTATTCCTCCATCATGGAGAACATTCTTCTTAGTCCTTGATGCTGGTGGGAATAATGGCGATTCCTTCTTTGACGTTTCTTCTTGGTGGCGCTTATAGTGGGCCAACAATCGTGACGTATTTTATTTTACCTTGAAGAGTTTTGGCGCACAACCTGCTTTTGTTAAAGGGGAGGAGGCTATACTGATAGATGTAAACTCATTCTTTGCATATATCATAACTATTCTATGCCCCACGATAGCAAGATGTACCAGTTTTAGCTATTTTTTCTTAAATTCCCTGAACCTATGTATGATGATTATTTTGCAGAAGATTTATTATGGTAATTATTTGTAATTCGTGATTATCAATACCATGTATTTTAGGAGCCGGTAGTTCACAGCAAGGTGTATTGGACCTTTCCCAAACATTACGATTAGAAGAGCACGAAGAATTGCTTTTCGATTCTTTAAATCGTACATCTAGTGCAAATCCTACATCTAATAGAAGCACTCGTCATCAAGAAGAACAAATAATACATTATCAATTAAAGAAATTCGACGTTGATATTATTTGATCAAGTTGCAATTTGCATGATTAGAATTAAGGTATCGACGATGACAATTAATTTTAATTAATCAGCAAATTTCCGGTGGTTAATTTGTTTTAGTATTTGTGTTCTATTATGATTTGTGGATCAGCATCAGGATTTCTCTTACCGCCTTATGTAATTTATCTATCCGAAAAAATGTGGGCTCGATGGACTGAAAATGGTCCAAAATTATCTCCTTGCTGCACTGATATATGTTGCGCAACAGGCAACCGTTATAACACCGAAACATAGTTGGATGGATGCAGAAACCTTTATAAGATAGTTTAAGACTACATTTTTAACACACACAAAACGATAAGAAGGACAAAAATCGTAATAGGGGACAACCTTTCATCACATTTTACCAAAGAAGGCATAAAGTTATGTGAAGAAAATAATATTGGGTTTGTCTGTTTGCCCAAGAACTCGACACATTTATGCCAACCCTGAGATGTGGGGTTTTTCAGACCTTTTAAGATATCGTAGAGAGTGGTTCTTATCGACTGGAAAAAGTCACATTCTACATTATCGTCCATAGATAAGGATTTTCCTCATTTATTGCAAACAACTTTAATTCAAAATGACAACAAAATTAATAAAGAAAATAAACAAAATACAATAAAAAAATCCAAGAAGAATCGAAGGTCAAGTGCAGACTGTTCTTGTAGATTACTTGAAACATCAGAGATATTCCAACACACTAACTATTAGACGTTAGAAAAATCAGTAAAAAAATATTTTAAGACTTGAGAGTCAAACACTAGGGTTTAAAGAGGATAAAACCTTTATTTTTTACTGTTTTTTTGTTGTGCGTTTCAACCAGGAAGTTGAGACAAGATTTAAACCTGTAGAAGAGTGACCGTGAAAAGAGCCACAAACTTTTTCCTTGACTTACTTACTATAATAGTCATGTCATTTTATATTGTGTTCTAAAACTAGTGATGTCATATATGTAGACTTATTCATTTAATTTTACTTCGTGTTTTACAAAACAAAATAAATCTGTTCTTAAAAAATATAGAAAAACCAAAAATGTCCTACTTATTTTTGGATAGTTTCAAAGATGTTGATTTGTATCTGACTTACTAAATAATGATTACTAACCAATTTGATTACTTTTCAATATTTATAATATCGGAAACGTGTTTAGAACCCTAAAAAACATGTAAAATGACACCTCACATGCTTATACAATATATTTTCAATAAGAATTAAAGATGGCGTCGATTTTCCAAAATGGCCGCTCGCACAGACTATCACCCAAATTTTTTTCGATCACTGGATAATTACCAACAATATCCAAATGGGTGAATCTCTGGTAAATGAAGGACACACAGAAGTATGCTCAGCAATTGTATTATATTGTGTATTCATTATTATTAAATTATTTAATAAAAATCTATTTAAAAAAAAATTCCAACTTAAGCAGATTTTTTTCCATTTTAAGCAGAAAATCTGGTAAAAACGGAACTTGCTTTACACGGAACGATTTTTCGGTCCAGAGCGGTTCCGGCTTATACAGATTTCATTGTAATTAGATTCAAAAAAGTGAATCATCATACTTTCAGTTCATGTTGAGTGAAATAAACACACCAAAATTCAAGTCAGTCCAGTAAAACAAAATTTTACCTCGTGTCAGGAATTTTAAGCAATGGTCATCCTTTATAAATTACACAAAAATGAATGTCTACGGAAAGAGATACATAAACTATTGTTGCGATTAAAAATATCAATTTTTGAAAAAAAGCACTTACAAAAACTTAGATGTTCAAAAAACCTTTTTGTTATTTGAAAGTTTAAATTTATTTACAAAAAGAAACGTAGTGAACTAAGCTGAGGTGACAAGTTTATACAGTAGCAAAAATCATTACAGGTTTGGTGCGAAGCCAAAATTTTTACTTTCAGCCGTTCATTTATAAATAAAAATCATAGCAATATGAAGATAGTGACAACGATATACATCGACAAAAGCACTGCAATTATCATATTATGTTGGTAAAACAGTTTCATTTATAAATCTATTATAATATAAAAATGAATGTTTGTTTGTCTCTTAATAACCCCTAGACTTTTGATCGATTTTAATCAACAAGTACTCCAACAAGTCAGTAGAACTTTGGGAAGGTTTCTGTGCTATAATATCATTAAAAATGTGAGAGCAGGGAAAGAATTGTTTGACTAATGGGAAGTAAAACTAAAAATCATTCTGAAACGCTCTAGGAACGGAAAGCAAGATTTTCCGTCGAAAAGAAAACCTCAGGCAAAGCAGGATACTCGGAAAAATAAAAATACTTCACACAAAGGCAAAGTATTTTAATTTTAGGGAGACCCCGGGCGAAGCCGGGTATCCAGCTAGTAGTGAAATATTTGTTTTGATGGTTTTGATAAATCCTGGAGGAAAAATCCAGCGTTTACTGTTATTGGGTTTTACTAAATTCCTGGGAATCTCGCTAATTCTTTCAGCACATCAGTTTTGCTCTTGTATTTCTAAAAATCTCGAAACGAAAAGAGGTATCAACGAAAATAATGTGTGCACAAACAAGTATAAACGAAGAACAAAGGATCTAAACCATTTTGAACCCAAAATTCAAGTTTCGCATGTTTCCAGCCCCCAGAAACTTTTTGCAGTTACGCAAAATGAAAAGGTACAAATGATAATAAAAGATGCACAATTATGCACAAACCATTAATATCGTTTCCAGTCTATCAAAAGATAGAAAAATTCGTTATTTAGTTAATCTCGTTAATCGTTCAGGGCGATACTTTCGCTCTCGTCTTTCTTAAAAATTTCAAAATGAGAAGAGGTACAAATGAAAATAATGTATGCACAAACAAATACAAGCGAAGAACAAAGGATCTAAACCATTTTGAACCCAAAATTCAAAGTTCGAATTTAGCATGTCTCCAGCCCCCCAAAACTTTCTTCGATTACGCGAAAATATAAAAGGTACAAACGAAAATAAAGCTAGCACAATCAAGCACAAACGAAGCACAAACGATTAAGACCATTTTGGATCCAAAATTCGAAATGCGGGGGGGGGACATGCACCTATGTTTACTGCTTGACGCTGAGTTGCTTTTCAATAGCTAATGGGATTGATTTATCATTTTTGGCATCGTAATTCTCAGGTTTTTGAAAACCAACCAATCAAATTTCGAGGTCAATATTTTAGTTCAAACGTCAATTTTTTTCTTAAAGCGGATGGACAATAGAATGTGAATAAAAAAATGAATTTAAAAAAATTAATGAAGTACGTATAGGATACCGTAAATAGCTGTTGTTTGCTTTATAGCTTCATAGTTCTTGATTCGGCATCAATTTCTTTCATTTGCAAAAATTCAGATTTTATTTTTCACTTTTATTTCTGAAAGCAATTCATTTTTTTCCAAAAAATTTTTCTCCGCTTGTTTAAATATAATTTTTTTTATATTTAATAATTTTCCTTTTCTGAAGTCGGTTAAAAAGTTCATTTAGCTTATTTTACCAATGTGCATATTAGCATTATGAGCGTGGTGCTATTAGCTGGTCGATTGCGATAGCCGATCAAACAAGTTGCAATCGATTTGAACTGGTTGCGCGACTATATGCGCATAGGTTTGAGTGCCAATCCCAACAAAAATTGTTTTTGCATTTATCCTTATTTAAAATGCTAATTCTTAATTTCAGATGCTGCCAACAAAATAAATATAATTTCGCAAGTTACAATTAAAGAACCTACATCAAATTCACCGTCAGGGATTTTGAATACATCTAAAACTGACTGCCAATATGGACAAGTCAGCAGTACTACGTGTAATGAAAAAGTAATAAATGGTTCAACTAATGGGGACATCAACTGTCGAAATCCTAGAAATTCCCTCAGTAGGGAGGATTTTGATAATTGGTCCGAAGACAAAAGCAGTGGCAGTGAATATTTTCCATCAAACGATAACTATATAGAAAGTGACGTAGAAAGTGATATTATGGAAATGGTCGCATCAGCAAAAGAAGCTCCAACAATGGGCGCATCAGCAAAAGAAGCTCCAACGACTTCGAACGATTCAAAGAAACTTCTGGAATCTAGAATTAATATTTCTGCCTCAAGAAAGGCATCTTTAAGTGGAAAACGTATCCGTAATAAAGGCCACTCTTGCTATTTTTGTCATAAAATAATTAAAAATTCGGCAAGACATCTCGAGGTGGTTCACGCTAAAGAAATTGATGTAGCCAAATTATTAGCAATGCCTAAAAATTCGAAAGCCAGAAGGGACGGGTTTATTGCTTTGTCAAGATCGGCCGATTTTTATCATAATGTAGAAGTGTTATCCACAAAAAGAGGTGAATTAATCCTGGTTCGACGCCCTACGGAAAATGAATTGAAATGCAATAAATTCAGCGATTATGGGCCTTGTCCCCATTGTTTGGGCTTCATGTTGAAAGCGCATCTCTGGCATCACATTAAGAATAATTGTAGTGCCAAAAGAAACGACCAACAAAATAGCAAATTAGTAATTGCTGAAAGTAATGCTATCTTAAATAATACATTCGGGGCCGAATTTTCGACTGATTTTGTCTTTAACATCTCGTCTAAACTTAGAGACGATATTGTTGGCGAATATTGTAAAAACGATCACATGATCCTTCAATTTGGGGCCATGCAATTCGAAAAATATGGATGTACACAGTCCGAATTAATTAGGCAATCTATGCGACAACTAAGTAGATTCACACTCAAAATGCGAGAAATGGATAAAAGCAATAACAGATTGACTGACTACTTATTGCCTGAAAAATTTGACCAAATTATCCAAGCCGTAAAATTATTATGTGTAACACATCAAAGTACTGTTGACAAACGGCCTCAATTTGATGTACCATCGTTAGCCTTAAAAATAGGGTATGGTTTAAAGAAATGTGCATCGATAAAACGCGGCATTAGTTTGAAAGGTGGTAATTTAAAAGGAAACGAAACGTTAAAAAGTTTTTTAAGTCTCATGGATTTGGAATGGAACATACGAGTCTCTTCAAATGCGTTGGCATCCCTATACAATAGAAAAATGAACGCAACACAGCTGCTTCCTTTAACTAGTGATTTAATGAAGCTGAATCGTTACATTGATGACAATATTAAAGCCACTAAACACTTATTGTCACAAAATCCACTTCCTCAGAATGGAAACTCCTCGCATCATTTTGCCTAACTAAAATCATATTATTTAACAAAAGGAGGTCTGGTGAAGCCTCGCGAATGAAATTAATGTGGTCCGAACAATGCACCAAAGAATTGAAAAAATCATTTACTGATTTTGAAAATACATTAGCTAATCAGCTCACCGTAGTTGATGTAGTAGGAAAACGAGGGCGACGAGTGCCTGTACTTCTTACCCCAGATGTAAAAGACTGTATCGATATTTTAGTTAAAACTAGGAATATTGTCGGGATTACAGAAAATAATCCGTTTGTTTTTGCTCGTACAGAAAAATCTGTTGCAAGCATTAGGGGCAATGACTGTCTACGACAATGTTGTCTTGAAGCTGGTTTAGAGTGTCCGCAGAATATAAGCAGTACAAAATTAAGGAAATATAATATAATATTTTTAGTAAGAAAGATCCTATTTTATTTTTTGTATTTTTTTTTTAAATGAAACCAATTAAAAATATTTTTTGTCTTAGGTAATAGAAGAATCAGCAACTCGATCGAGTGGAAGGCCTAAAAAAGTTTGTCGTGGCAAGCCTAAGGCAGTAACTTCCATTCTCGAACGCAACACTGGCAGTGTTGAAAAATACAGAAAATTAAATCCCGATGTGAACAGACAGGCTGTGAAGAGGTACACAAACTCGAATCCTGATGTAAACAGACGGGCTGTGAAAAATTACACAGAATCGAATCCTGATGTACACAGATTGGCGGTGAAGAACTACCAGGAATCGAATCCTGATGTACACAGATTGGCGGTGAAGAACTACCAGGAATCGAATCCTGATGTACACAGACAAGCGGTACAGAAGTATGCCCAAACTAATCCTGAAGTCAATAGAAATTCTTCAAAAAAATACCGCAATGCAGAAAATGACCGAAGAAGCGAAACCGTGTGTCTAGGAAGACATACGGGTAATAATTTAAATTCTATCGTACCAATCAGGTAATTAAATTTTAATATCTAAAGTTTATTTTTCAAATGTTTGTAATACTCGGAAATTTAAAAAATATGAGGTACATAATTGTCATCTTTCAGAATGAAAGTTGTATCGTTGCTGGCCGAAAACGTTTTTAAATGTGAACATTGTCGTGCTCCGTTGTTTGCCGAAGAGGCAAATAGGCGGCTTTGGTGTTGCGGTCAAAGTGTTTATGGTATACATACTCTTCCACCACTGCAAGCACCGTTTTACAGCAACCAGCGATTTTTAAAGGACGCGCGAAAATATAACAACGTTTTCGCGCTATCTGCCCTTGGGACCGAAGGTGGATTTCAAAACCCAACGAGTGGCATCAGTTTTGTCAAAGTCCAGGGCCGAATATATCATCGAGTATTTGATCTATCGTACAATGCTTCGCGTAACAACACCGTGTTGTACATAAGCGATCCCAATGAGCACATTGAGGACGGCATTCGTCAAGGCCTCGACGAAAGCATTGTGCGAGAAATCAAAACCCACTTGCACGCTCGAAATCCTATCGTCGCCCAATTCCATAGTTTGGCGGAACATCAGTCCAGCGAAGCACGATTAGTGTTTCAACAAACGAACCGCCGAACTCACGGCCCCATACTTGGAGATATTCCGGCTACTGCGGAAGTTGCAGGCCTTTTAAAAACAACTTCCGAATATCATCCACGACAGGTAGTATTAAATAATTTACATATATCGATATTTTTGGACGTAAATAAACAACATTTTTTAATTTAATTTATTTAAAACTCCAGGTTGTTATATGGAAAATCGGCGAAAGCAAACCCCATCAGGTTCACATCATGAACGCCATTTACGAGCCGTTCCAGTACCCACTGCTTTTTCCAGAAGGGAACTACGGATGGTCGTTTGATTTGTGCGATAAAAATGGCAAGAAATTAACACAGGCTCGCTACTATCGACATAAATTACTATCAGATGCCCGTTTTACGAAACTTCGTCGTTTATCGCAAGAGTATTTAGTCGATATGTGGTAAGCCTTTTTCCTTATTAGCGTCCTCATGACATTTTTTGTTTATAAAATTATTACCATTCAAAATCTTTGTTGTATAATATTCATGTTATTTATCGTCACGCAATTGATGGATGAAATTTATATATATTTTAAGAAAAAAAACTAAATCGTGTCAATTAAATAATTTTGATATAACAACTATTTGTCTACAGGTGCCGTGTTGAAGAGGAACGACTGAATTTGCTTCGCAAGAGGCAACTCGAGCATAGCAGTCGAATTGCCACTCGAAGAGAATTGGAGGCCTGCGAAAGTATCGCCGCTGAGGGAGGTGTATTGCCCGGTAAAATTACTTGCCGTCGACGTTTACCCACTCACCGCGATACATGTACGAGCGCTATCAGGACGCTATGGCAATCGTACATCGCTTAGGAAAACCAAGCTTCTTTTTAACGGTGACTTGCAATCCAAAATGGCCGGAAATTGTAACCAGCTGCAACGAAGGCGAGTACGGCATCGATAGACCCGATCTGTGCACCAGAATTTTCGAGCTCAAGCTGAAACGTCTGGTTGGCATGATGAGAAGCGGTCAATTATTTGGAAGGATTGTGTCGATACTCTACACAATCGAATTTCAAAAGAGGTTTACCCCATGCCCACATCGCCTTTAGAGTTGAAGGTGAGTTGGTTTTGTTTAAAATTTAATATCAATCAATTAGAAGGAAGCGTTTTGAAAACCAACAAATTTAATAGATACTTTTTTGAATTACGCAAATGCATAATAAAGAAAATTTGTAATTTCGCAGGAGGTGGACCAAAGGAGAGCACCGAAATCGACGAGTTTGTGCGTGCAACGATTCCATCTGCCGAAGAGGCCGACGGCAGATTGAGAACAATTGTATTAGCGCACATGGTGCATGGCCCGTGCAATGTCAATCGTTCACGTGCGCCGTGCACGGATCCGGAAACGAATCGGTGCAAAAAACATTTCCCCAAGAAGCTCAATCTCGTGACGCATACTGATGAAAAGGGCTTCATCCAGTATAGACGTCCTGTGCTTGAGAACGTGATGCACCCATCGTCGAAGCAACCTATCGATAACACGTGGATTGTACCTTATAATCCTGCGGTATTGCTTTTGATGGATTGCCATTGCAATTTGGAAGTTGCAACTGGTGCCAAGGTAAGATGTTATGCATACAACTTTTCCATCGATATGATGAATACCTAATATTATGTTTATCCGAAAATAGCGAAAAGAAAAAAATATGAATACACCACTTTTAATTCGTTTTATTCTTAATTTATTACAGGTCGTGAAATATTTATACAAATATATTCATAAAGGCCCCGATCACGCTCTCGCACAAATGATTGACGACAACGACGAAATCGAACAGTACGCCAGATTCAGATATGTCAGCGCCTCCGAGGCTGCTTGGCGCATCTTCGAGTTTGATTTGTGCTGTCGAGAACCAACCGTCATTGTATTACCGATTCATTTACACAACGAAGACTTCATCATGTTTCTACCAGGAAAAGAAACCGAAGCACGTGAACGCAGCGCTTCCAAGTTGATAATGTACTTTCAACGTCCAGAAACGGCGGAATTCGACGACGTTACGTATTTGACGTTTTACGAACAATACAACGTCGATTCGAAACCGCGACGAAATAGTTCCGTGCCAGTTTTGGAATGTCACGGAGGCAAACATTTTGTGACCAAACGAGTCCTTAAACGTCCGGTCGCAAGAATTCGATTTGTTTCTCCGACTCTGGGTGAGGTGTTCTTTCTCAGGATGCTCCTGATGCGCTTCCCGGGTCGTAGTTATGAAGACATGAGAACGGTCGATGAATGTTTGTACGAAACATTTCAAGAAGCAGCTTTGCTCGGTTAGTTTAATCGCTATCGAATAATGTAACAATTTTTTTTTATCGAGTCTTTTGTTTTAGTGGTCTTTTAAACGACGACAAGGAATACTCCGAGGTTATGCGAGAAGCTGCGCGCTTCAAAACCGGAGTTGGTTTGCGTCAACTATATTTTACCATAATTACCAACGGTGCACCGGCGGTAACATTATGGCAAGAGTTCCGTGATCAGTTATGCGAAGATCATATCTTTCGAACAGATAACGTTGAACTCGGATATAGTTTAGGATTAACCGATATCGATCGAATGTTGCGACTCCACGGAAGAACATTGACGGATTACGGCCTACCAAATGTAGAAGACCCGACGACGGAAATTGGCAGAGAAGCGGTTAGGTGGCCGGAAGCGGAATGTGCAGAAGCCGAATATTGGGAGCAAAACCTTAATGCCGAACAGCTTGCTATTTATCGGCACGTGGTGGCTGTTGTTTGCGGAGAAAAAGAACACGATTTCAACATCATGTTCGTGGATGGACCAGCAGGTAATATGCAGTATTATATTTTGTGTATTTACAAGGAGAATATTATTATAACTGACATTACATAGGATCGGGAAAGACTGTTCTGCTCAACGCAATCACGGCCAAACTGAGATCGCTACACAAGATCGTTCTTTGCACTGCCTCGACAGGAATTGCCGCTCTAAATCACAAGGGTTTGTCGTACTTATTTTTATCACATAAAAATATTAAATATAGTTTCGTTTAATCAAATGAATTTTTTTATCACAAAAACTTGCAAATTTATAGGAGGAGTAACTGCCCATTCCACGTTCAGACTTCGAAAGTTTGTCGAAAAATTACACTTGAAAAGCAATCAACGAACGATCGATCTCGAATATTCCGATTTCATCTTGGCAATTGGTGAAGGTCGAGTGCCTTCCGTCAAAATTGAAACCCAAGAAGTGATACCTCTTGCGGGTGTTTCATTTTGCGTATCTCTGGAAGATCTTATAGAACACGTATACCCGGCAGAAATATTTCCGATCCGGACGAATGTTGTCGACGAGAATTTTTCAGGTAAGTTTATATTAACTCGTGCCCCTTCATACATTGTTTTATTTGTTGTAAATTAATAAATAGTTCACAGTTATAAATTCATATAATTTTCTTGAAGTGATTTGTTTATACTATGTACATATTTTTTATAATTTTATATTTATTATAATAATTATAAAACCTACATTTAAATTTTAGCTTTGTTTCATCGAGCATAATTTGAACAGTTCTAGAACTACCGAGTTTTAATTCAGAATTTTTCAAAGGCAACGCGTGAGCAATAACTGTTTTGAACTAGTAGTCAAAAATAATCGTGATGAAACGCTTTCGGTACAGTTATAATTTTCGAGATTGCTCGGACTCATTCGTGATTTAACGAATTATTTTATTAAAACCATAAATCCTAACCTAACTTGTTTACAAGCTGAAGCAACGGAATATCCAAAACAAAAAGCAATATTTACGTTGAAAAATGAGCGATTCAGATTTTAGTGATTTTAATGAAGAGTTTGACACTGCCTCTAGTGATGATGAAAGTGAAGAAATCATACTTGCACAATTTAATACAAAAGTTCGCAACGAAAATTTTTATGTATGTAAGTATTTTGTATTCTGTTTAAAAATAATATTTCTTGCGAATAATTTTTAGATGAAACTGTCTTACAATACGACGAAAAGACCTTTTTTGAGCACTTTCGGGTGACAAGACAACTGGCCACAGATATCGCAGAAAGATATCAATCTAGTGATTATTATAATAAACAATCGGGAAGATTTGGAAAGATTGCAGCAGTTCATCAGGTGATGTTATTCATATTATTTGTATAATAAAAACGTTATTTATAATTTTTTACTTTTATTATAGATGTTGGTGTTTTTGTGGTTTATCGGACATGAAAGTGTTGGTTTTCGTGATGTTTCAGATCGATTTAATATTGCAGAAGCTTCATTGCACCGGATAATAAAAGAATTTCAGTTTTTTTAAGTAATTTGTCACCCGAGATTATTACGTGGCCAAACAATGTAGAAAAAAGGGAAATCGAAAGTTATTTTCGAAATAAAGGATTTTTGAACATCATAGGTGCAATTGATGGCTGCCATTGTAGATTAGATAAGCCACAATTAGATGCCGATTCCTATATAAATAGGAAAGGATATTATTCGGTTCAAGTAAGGATTTTGAATTAAAAATTTAATGAGATGTAAAAATTTCTTTCTATTTCCAGATGCAAGTTGTAAGCCCTTGAATTCGTAGGAAAAGACAATCCAAAGGTATGGCTGTTTGTATCTAAAGTAAGACAACATGTTTCTCCTGATCTACTCAAGAAGTACATCCAAGAAAAATTAAACGATATCGAAACTTCGGTTAAACCACTTATAATAGCTAACTCAAAAGCACTAGGAAAACTTTTATGGTAGGTGTTAGCTTTAAAATAAAGAAAAATATACGACTCTGATTTCTGGCCAGCTGGAATTCAGTACTCAAGATTTGATTTCTTTAAAGGCCGTAATTTTTTAGAATCAAATCAACAGAAGACGAACTCCACCCAGCTAGTGTAAGTTTGTCTCACAAACCTCAACAAGTAAATTGGAACAAAAATAAAAGTAATTACCATACTAATGCAAATAACTCTGCACGTTTATCAAACGGTAATCAAAACATCAATCCTGTCTCGTAGGCCACATTAACATCAGATCTCTGGTAAATAGCTTTGATGATTTTAAATCAATTCTGTTGGAGCGTAGCTTTCAGATTCTTACTGTATCGGAAAGCTGGTTATCGCAGGATTATCCATCTTCGTTAATTTCTGTTCCCGGCTTCACGCTCTTCCGAAACGACCGATTTGGTCGTGGTGGTGGAATCTGTTCTTACGTTCACAACGGTATGAAATGCAAAGTTATCCCCACAGACGAATTTGACACTGGATCATTCGAACAACTGTGGCTGTCAACGAACATCGCCAGCAAATCTTTTGCTATTGGCACAATCTATAGACCTCCGAAAACAACAGCTACCTTTCTTCAGGAATTTGAATCTATGCTATCGAAATTATACGTCAAATACGACTTCTTAATTGTTCTTGGCGATTTTAATATCGACTGGCTCAAGAGTTGTAATTTAACGAACACTTTAAAATCAATTCTTACTTCATTTAACATGCAGCAAATAGTAGACCAACCAACTAGAGTTACTGATCATACAGCTTCTCTCATTGATCTTATTTGCATTAGTAACAGCCTGCCGTACAAAGAAATTAACACTCTGGACATGTCGGGCATCACTGACCATAATCTAATTTATTGCGACTTTGATTTGACGACCAAGAAACTCCCGGCTAAGTCTCTCACTGTTAGAAGTTTTAAGAACATCGATTTCGACTCCTTCTATATGGATGCTAGAAACATTAACTGGCTTTGCAGTACTGAATCTGAAAATGTCAATGAAAAGTTACTCAACATTTCTACTAACATTACTCAGTTATTTGACTGTCATGCTCCGTTACACACAATTCAACTTCGAAACACTAAGCCTGGCTGGCTTACCCCAGTTGTAAGGCTAATGATGAAGCTCAGAGACAAAGCTTACAGAAAATTTCTCAAAACCTTCAAGGCGTCCGATTTAAAATACTATAAAGAACTTCGTAACATGGTAACTCAAGCTATCAAGAATGAAAAGAAGCGTATTATAAATTTGAGGTTGAGGCCTGCAAACGCAATCCTAAGAAGCTATGGCAATTCTTCGAAAGAGGAAATATTCACTCTAAAGTCAAGAAAGAAATAAATGTTGAAGATATGGACTTAGACGCTTTAAATAATTACTTTATTAATATGGTTCCCGGAATTGATGTCGACGACAACGTTATAAACTTTTTCGCTACAAACAAACACTCTTCAATCAGTGAACTTACTTTTCACAGTGTCACTATGGAAGAAGTAGCTTTGGCTATTTGCAGATTGAAATCCACCGCTATGGGCATAGATAACATCAATTCAAAAATGCTGAAGCTGGTCCTTCCGTATTGTATTGATGGCATTACCGACCTTATTAACACCTGCTTAATCGAATCAGTTGTACCCGATATGTGGAAGAAAGCTTCGATACTACCGATTCCTAAAACTCATAACGCTAGTAAGTTTGAGGAACTTCGACCTATCAATATCTTACCTGCTCTTTCCAAGGTCTTAGAGAGAATAATATTTAATCAGCTGTCTGAACACATTTTAGCTCTCAGGGTACTACCCCTTTTCCAATCTGGTTTCCGGAAAAAGCATAGTACAGCTACAGCCCTTTCTAAAATTACTAACGACCTTAGTACTTACTCCGATGAGTCGAAAGTCACAGTCGTTTCGCTACTCGATTATAGCAAGGCTTTCGATGCTATCAGCCATCAACTACTAATTGCCAAATTGTCGTACTATGGTTGCAGCTCTGCGGCAGTAAATTTGCTAACCAATTATCTGAGCAATCGTACACAAAAAATCATTTGGAACAATCAGCAATCTAATGAACGTATGGTCAGCAAAGGTGTGCCGCAGGGTAGTTTGTTGGGCCTCTCTTGTTTTCAATTTATACAGCTGACCTCCCAAAGGTTCTTACTGAAGACTGTAAATACCACATGTATGCCGACGATACGCAACTGTACTTGCCCAGTACTCCAATAAAAATCAACGATGCAATTGAAAAATTAAATCGCAATTTGGATATGGTACAAACATGGTCCAAAGAAAATGGCCTAGTTCTGAACCCCAAAAAATCTCAATGTATCTGCATCGGTAGCCCTCATGGTTGTGGAGTTGCCATGGATTGCAGAACGACTGAAGCTAAACTTAACGGATGTGAGATCAACTTCTGTTCATCAGTTAAAAATCTAGGTGTTACATTTGATTGCAACCTCGCATTTGTCAATCACATTAACAAGGTCACGAGTTCATGCTTTTTCAAGTTAAAGTCACTGTACAGGTACAAATACTTGCTTCCTTCAGACATCAAATGGAATTTAGTAAATACACTGATATTGTGTCATATCGACTACTGTGTTACTGTTTACTATGGGTTCCTTTCTAATCTACTAAAATCTAGACTCAATTAATTCAAAACGCATGTTTGCGATTTGCTTATAATATCGGGACTAGAGAACACGTGACACCCTATTACAAGGCATTGGGCATACTGAAAATCGAAGCCCGATATGAAATCCAATTCGCCACCCAACTTTTTTGCATTTACAAAACCGCTACCCCAGGATACCTGTACAAGCTTTTGACAGAAAGAAAGTCCTGCCACAACCGTGAACTCAGAAATATGGACGAACTGTCGGTTCCAAATCATAGGACGTCGCAATTTAAGGGATCCTATCAATACATTGCCTACCTAATTTTTAATAAGCACCTTAAATTGTTCCATAGTGCCAACACCAAGACCTCGTTCAAGTCTAAATTAACTGAACGATTATTGACGGAATCGGTTGAAAACCAGCTTTGCTGAACCGTTTTTCCCTTTAAATTTTTTGTAAATGTACATTGATTTAATAAATAAATAATAATAATAATAATAAGTGACCACACAAGGAAAATTAGAGATATATTTATTGGTTTTCCAGGATCGGTGCACGATAGTCGTGTTTTTAGAAATTCGCCATTATATAATAGCCTGGAGGAAAAATGCGGTCCATATTTTTTACTCGGAGACAGTGGTTATCCTTTAACAACAAAATTATTGACACCTTTTAAAGATAGAGGTCAACTTAATCACCATCAAATTAATTATAACCTACTGCTTGCTAAAAATCGTTATGTAGTTGAACATTGCTTTGGGATTTTAAAGCAAAAATTTCGACAACTTTACCATGTGAAACTACGTAACATGGAATATATTGTACACTTTATAAGAGCAGCTTGTGTTCTTCATAATTTAGCGATAAATGATAATTTTGAATTAAATGAAGATGAATTCAATTTCCACATTTTTTTGAAAATGCAATACGTGTCGATGCTTTTGGTTGTATATATTTTTTTTAATATTAATGTTTCGATGTGACGATGACGATTCTTCTCTCTATTTTCAGGCATCAACGTTTCCATTATTGAAATTAACCATTTGATTTTGGAACGGTTGGTTGGGGAAACGGTACATTTGTATAGCGCCGATACATGCGTCACCGATGGAAGCGACTATCAAAATGTTTTAGATGCGGTTATCGTTAATGGAATATCGCATCCCGGAGTACCCGAGTATGACTTGAAACTGAAACTTGGCGCGATAGTTTTAGTCATACCTAACCTGAGTTTTGCCGATGGATTAGTCAATGGCACAAAATTGATTATAACCAATGCAAGTAGTACAATCACATTATTTATTTTTTCTTAAATACAACTATGAGAATTTTTCTATGTGTGTTCCGCCTAAAATATAAAATTGCAAAATATTTCAATTGATTTATAATTTATTTTTTCTTTGCATGTAGATAACACGTTACGTACTTGAGGCAAGAAAACCCGGAGGAACGGAAACGTTCCTTATCCCAAGAATTTCTTTTCGCTTCACAACGGGACGACACGGCATGGATATGATGCGTAAACAATTTCCAATAAAATTGGCTTACGGAATGACGATCAATAAATCCCAGGGACAAACACTCGAACGAGTGGGGGTTGATCTCAGGAGCGACGTTTTCGCCCACGGCCAATTGTATGTCGCTTTAGGCCGTGTTAGAAGAAAAGAAATGGTAAAAATCTTTAATAATATTTTTTTAACACTAGAAACTAAATACAAAATATTTCAAAATATAATCGTTTTATACTTTTTCCATTCAGTCATACTAATATTTTTTGTTCAGATAAAACTCTTGGTGCCCGAGGGATGTGTTGAAGCAGGTATACCACACACCGTAAATGTGGTTTATCCCCAATTATTTTTTAAATAATATGGATAAGTACAATAAATTGTATTATAATATCCTAATTATTAATAAAAAAAATTTAGAAAGACTTTACTCGATGCGCAATGAACCACCGATGCATTTCGTCTTGGAATATTTTGCCAGAGTGGATTAGGCCTATAGGGAAACCACTATAAAAACGCGCCTTATGCTCTACCCCAAATGGGTGGTGTGGAAACGAGCAATAATTTTTCAAGATCGTATGGGTCCATGTCTACACAAACTGTTACGAACAAATTTTTCCATCTCACTGGATGATTATGCAATAATTTCTTGCTTCTCTGCTATTAATCTTATTGTTGTATTTAAATAAATATATACATGTTTTTATTTTGAAAGGTTTCCTTCCATTGCAACATCACATTCTATTACCATTAAGAAATTTTCTTTTTAAATGCCAACCAAACTAAACAAACAAACTAAAATCCTAAGACAAACAAAGTAGAATCCGATATCTTTCTGGTCAAAACTTATGTGGTTGATTATAAGCGATAAAAAGCTAAAATTTTTTAGTATTTTTAGAACGGAATTCTCTACCTTCACATAAAGATCCTTTAAAAAATATTATAACCTAAGGTCGGTATTCTATAACTAATTCCTTACTAAAGGATTCTTTCACCAAAAGAAAACCTTGCTTTCCATCTAAAATTATGACAAAATTAGTAAAATTTGTGAAATAGTTATCATTTTTAAAGAATCTTTGCCTAAGGAACTGAATTACAGAATATCGGCCTTAGTTTACGACCAAAATTTTGACATAATTTTATACATAGAAATCAAGATTTTCCTTTCGTGAAAAGATCCTTTCACTGGGCGGCTAGCCGCGCGATTACCGCAACCGCACGGCTAGCCGCCTAGTGCGTATAAGCCCTTAGGAATTATTACAGAATACCGGTCTTTAATAAGTTTAATCTACAAGCAAATAAAATTATATTATTCCATAACATCGATATTTCATTTCGTAATTTGTCACAAAGTAAATTATTCGAATACCAAATTGTTGAATGAAATGATACCAATAGATGTCGCTGTTATTTTCAAAAATTTCGTTTTCATCAAGTCGTATTATCAAATTTTTCACAATAAACAAATCAACAGCGTTAGCTTTTTTGTGTTTGTTGTTGTATGTGTACCATAAAAGTCGCAACAAATTTATACTCTAACATGAGCGAGAAAACCTTAGCAGAAAATCGTAAGTTTTCTTTTAATTTTACCATTCGTACCTATTTGAATTATTATTTTACAAAACCCATACTTTTCGTAAAATTAACTTAAATCGACTTTGTCGACCCACGCGGCTGATAAAACTTAATAGAAAAGCGCAAATTTTGAACAAAATTTATTTTTTAGAACTGTAAAAAATATTTTTAGAGGATATACGAATCTTATCCGCTAAAATGATAGTTGGGTTAATAAATAATGCTTAATTTTTGAAAATTTTCATAGCCATATTTCACTTTGTAATTTTTTTACAAAAAATTTAATGTAAGGCAATTTTCGTTTTTATCAAGTCGTATTATTTTTTTTTATTATTAAGCTTGACATATGATAAACAAAGCAGTAACGTTTGTTTTTCGTATAAGCTTATGTCGTTTTGCATTATTATCAGTAGTATTTTGTTGTATTTTAAAAATGACCGATCAAATGGTTGCAGAAAACCGTAAGTTACCATTTTTGAATTTTTCCGATCGTACCTATTTGAATTATTTTACCAAAACCATATATACTTTTGGTAAAATTAACTTGAATCAATTTTGTTGATCGGCACAACTGCGATTATTTGATTAGAAACGCAAAATGGTTATTTTTTATGTAAATTGCTTCTAATAATTATTGTTATCAATGAGTTTGATATTCTATTTGTAAAATTTTATATTGTATTAAAATTCTACGAGTAGGTAGAAATTTTAATCACTTCACTACAACAACGCGAACAATAAAATGCTATGGTAGCTCAATCAAATCACATTTTCAGTTCGGAAAAATTACCATTGGGCTGCTGAATTTTAATATACACCTTAATTACGTCGTTATAACAATGTGTGAAAAGTTCGAGATCATATTTGCTTCACAAGGTATTTTCAAAGTCAAAGACCACAAAATCCACCTTTTTAAAAATATCTCGCTTTTCATTTATCGTACGATAAAAGTTTCAAAGAACAATTTTAACGGAGAATAATTATCACGAAACATTATTACATTTTCATGTAAAAAATAACCGTTCTAGCGATATAAGAATTTTAATATTATACAATTTCCGTCTTCCTATTGGTTGATTTTTGTCCAAACATTAATACTTTCCAAAGCCTTCTAGATTTTTCCAAATTGTACTTTTAATTTGTTGACTTTTATTGTTAATTTTGTGGACATCACAATATTACTTTATTGCCCGTTTTTATCCACCGATTCCTAACGTTAGAATCCTCTAACTGACATAAGAAACTTTTATGTCAAATTTCGTTTTCACCAAGCCTAAAATTCCTTAAGAATTACCTTAGGTTAAGGAGGTCTTAACACCTTAAGATTCTTGGTGAAAACGCATAAGTTTCTTTCAGAGTTTGTACATTATAATTTATTGTTTTTTTAATATTATAATTAGACCAAAATTTTAATCCAACATATTTCGGCATAGTATAGAATAAACGTATACTATATAACTTTTTAAACAATATTTTTGTCGTAAAATTTTAATTATAAATATTTAAAATATTTCGTATTGTTCAAAACATTATTTTTTAATTAAATTAACTTGAATGATTTATAATCAACAATGTTAGTTAGCTTTCATTTCGTTTCAAGAATATTAAGACACAAAATTATTATATTTATTTCATTTGCAGTTTCAAATGTAATTATGGAGAATCCTCCAGAAAATCGTAAGTAATTTTTATTTTTATATTTATTCTTCAAAACTATTTTTCATAAAATGAACTTGGAATCAATTTTATTATAATAGCTCAGTTTCGTTTAAAAATTACACGAAATTGTTAGTATTTATTATTAGTTGAAAATCTAAGTATTATCCATTATGCAAGAAAATCCAATATTTTATAATATTCATTTTATATTAATATATTATAAACATTATTATGTTTATTAACATATAAATAACATTAATAACTGTGACAAAAATAATATCGTATTGAAATTATTATGTTTTACTATTTTTATCAAAACTATACTTTTCGTCAAATTATTCGTTTGATAAATTTTATTTATCAAAAAATTCTAATTGATTTACTCAAACGTTTCAGTTTAAATCGAGTTTATTTTGCAAATTCACAATTTATAGAGATACATAAAATATTACACAAAAAACATTTTATTTATTTCGTTTGCAGTTATAGTTCAACAATCACCAGTTCAACCTACCAACGAACAATCAGCACGACGACGACGGCTACGAAGACGGCGACAACACCGTCATAATAATAAAATAATTGATTTAAGGAAAACTAACGGCCAAAAGAGCCGCAGTTTTTTTTTAAAATGGTGGTGGTGTAGGAATGATCATAGCGATTCCGATTTACGGAATTGCTCAAAAAAAAACCATTGTGCAAATTATCAATCACGATGGATCGTCAAAGACCACCACCACCTTTAATTATAAGTAATTAATTCAAAATTTTTTAATATTTTCAACATTTTCAATATTTTCATTTTTTCAATTTTAAAATCTTTTCAATAATTTATTTTTTTTTAATTTTCAAATTTTTGTTGCAGTTTTCTATTAAATTTTTTATTTAAATTATCAAATTTTATTTTCAATTTTGATAGGAGCCGTAAGTTTTCCCTTAAATCAACAAAAAACAAATCGGCTTTTTTCAAAGCCACAAATTAATTTCGAATACGAGTTTTTTTTTTAAATAAAATACACATCATAAGTAATTGTTATTAGTAAGCACGTAATAATGGCCAGCCTGCCACCACGTAATCTTATAATTGTATCTTTTTTTTTTTAAACCGATCTTAAATTGAATCTTTTTGTAAATATTTTATACCTACATATACGTAGTATGCAGTGGACATAGGCCTATCGGGGACACCACTATAAAAAAAACGCACTTTTCGTTTTACCTCTGGGGTGGTGTGGAAAGAAACGATAATAATATCATCGCAAAATATTTTTAACAACAATCATAACAAATATGATTGTTATGTTGAAGCACACATTTTGTATACAATGTTTTGAATTGTACCGAAATAAAAAAATATAATTGCAATTAAGAACTTTTCAGTCGACTCTAAAACAAAAAAAATTCTAAGAAACCTGAGAATGTAACCAAGGTTACAATTTAAAAAGAAAAAGTTAAACACGCGTCACAGGAACATCGCACATATGTTGTCCACTACTACATCACGTTTTGGTTACCACGAAGAAATCCTTTTAAAATGTAACCACCAAATACAAACTAAAAATACAGTATCGAAAAAAGTAATACGTCAAGAAAAACCGCGCGGCCAAGGCCGCAACCACCAGAGGTCGGCGCCTCGCAAACTACAAGTGAAATCGGCCGAAGGCCGATTTTACCTGCTAGTTTATTGATAAAGATACGTAACATTTTTTTCTTGTAATTCAACTATTTTTTATATCTTTAATATAATTTATTCTGATTTTAGAGGATCATGAACAAGGACTCCGGAGACTTGAAAAATCATTTAGAAAACGCGTAGTTGATAGTTCTGAAAGTGAGGTGCCAACGCGAGATGAAAACCAACTTGCAATAATGGATTCCTCAAGTGTAGCTAAAATATTAGCAAAGTCACAACAGCCGCTAATAAATGATGATTTTTGATAATTGATGAAGTCCAAAATCAGTGATTAATAGTAACAATAATGCTTCAAGAAAATTAATGGCGAAAAAAGGTGATGATACCGGAATTGTCGCAAGTTAAAATAACTGGTATTTATTTTATTATTTTATTAAAAAATTCAATTTTATTGAGAAACTAGCTTGAAGAAAAATATTTTAGTAAACAAAATTATAAAATCAAAATTAATCTTGTAGTTATTAGAAGTTAATTTGAGGTTTTATCTTAAATTTTATTCTTAATTCTTTTAAACTAAAAATATAATCCTGGTAAAATTTTATACTGTTTCTAGATGTAGCCGATTTAATCTTAGGATTATTCTTAAAGCGTAAAAACGAATTTCAAGCATGAGGAAAGTATTAATGCGAACATCACCGATAAAATCCAACAAGTGTTGAAAGTCGTCTCAATACCCGTTTATCCACCAGGAAAATAATCAATTGCATTGCGAGAAAATATCGGCGAAAAAATTGCCTTTTCACGAGATGACCAATTTATACATTTAAGTATATTAAAAATACGATTTAAAAACAACTTCTGGAATATGTACAAATTATTTATATTGTATTTATTTGAGGATTCTTTACATTCATTGCATTAAATATATTGAAGATTTCTAGTTAAAATTATTTAAAATTATTTAACATATAATTTAGAAATATTAATAATTGTTAATCAGATTGATATCTTTTCAATATGATAATTATTAATAGTTATTAATTTTAACATACTAATTGAAATTATCATTAACATTGAATAAATGGGGTCATAGTTAGTGGTCATGAGTCTGCCAGTTTGGGCCAGCGTACATTCACTTAATCGACTAACCTAATTCGAACATATTCTAATTCAAGGGATTAATTTAAAATTAAAATTAGATTTTATTAAATGTTGATGAGGTAAAAATATTGTCAGCGCAAAACAAAAGATTAGATTCGCTGAACGAAACTCTTTTATTTTAGGTAAGAGAAAAATGTCAAAAATTCCGAGTTTTATTTTTTACTTTTCTTGCCAACCCGTATCTT
Source organism: Lycocerus yunnanus (assembly GCA_036346125.1). NCBI lineage: Eukaryota > Metazoa > Arthropoda > Insecta > Coleoptera > Cantharidae > Lycocerus > Lycocerus yunnanus. The sequence continues at coordinate 29,331 of JARFIX010000261.1, forward strand.
TTAAACGAAACGTTTTGAAAAAACTAACGGCCCAAACCGCTGGCTCAGAGTTCTGCATAGTTGGACCGGGCCTGGGCCCCCGTACATTCCCACATGGGATACCTAAATTAGAACATATTCAAAATCAAAAATTCAAAGTGATTTTAATTTCAAAACTGTAAAATTAGATTTTATAAATGTTGATGAGGTAAAAATATTGTCAGCGCAAAACAAAAGATTAGATTCGCTGAACGAAACTCTTTTATTTTATAAGAGAAAAATGTCAAAAATTCCGAGTTTTATTTTTTACTTTTCTTGCCAACCCGTATCTTTTAAACGAAACGTTTTAGAAAAAACTAACGGCCCAAACCGGATAGGGAATTTAACTTTAATAATTTTTTGGGAAACCAACCGTTTTCACTGAAATTACGAAAATAATGAACATGGTGTAGGTTAAAAAAATTAAATAAATTCACAACATTTATTTTAATAAATTTTCAAAATGGCCTTCCTCATTTCAGCACACATACGTGCTCTTTTCAAATGTGTTGCACGGTATTATTTATAATAGAGCTTCTTTCATTAAGTTCTGTCACACCTATCTGTATTTTGTGAATTTATTTATTTTTTTTAATACACCTTCTTTATTATTTTCGTAATTTCTGTCTTGTCTCTCATGAGACAAAATACGTGTCTCACTTTACTCGGAGCTCTAAAATACTCGGCACAAAGTGACTCACACTTCAATATTGCTCCTCGTCAGTAATACTTATATCATTTTCCTGACTGTTATGGAAATAACTATTTCAACATAAAATTAAAAATTTATTTACTAGTTACTACCTTATCTAAATCTTTCTTATTTGTCAATTACAAAATGTTTTATTATTTTAGAACCATTTTGGTTAGCAGAGTGCGTCGACAATATCCCGCACAAATCGCAAAAGCGTCATAAAATCAGGTGGTTGGAGAGATTGGAAGTGAATAAGAGAGAACATTCTTTACTTATGGTTTTGAAGATACCATTTTAGCTAATGCTATTATATGCAAAGTTAAAGTAAATCGGATTAGCCGATTTAAATTCTTGTTATCTCTAGCAGAAGAAGAAATTATACTGTCTCGGTTAAACGATGATATTTCTAAAGATATAGAAAATATTCATTCGGATAAACCCAAAAAAATAAAAGAAATAACTAGTTACAATGAAGTTGACGTAATAAAGATGAAAAACTTTAATGAAACAGAGAGTTTGTTTGATGGAAACACTTTTAGTTTTTCAGAAAAAGAGAAAAACAGCACAGCATTTTTCAACAAACTACAAATGAAGTAAATTTCAACTCGAATAATAATTTTGAATCAGAAGACTCCTCAGAATCAATGAATAAAAAAGAAACTATAGATTATAATGAAAAAGAAACTTTAGCAACCAAAGTTTCTTCTAAGGCTAATATTTTTGATGTCACAAATAAAGATAATGTTGAAGACCAGACCAAACACGGGAAATGTAAAATCTTATCCCAAATTACTATTAATCCCAGAGCAGGTCTTAATATTGAAGATAATTGCGAAGATAATAGAGAAGACGAGAATTCAGATAATAGCAAAGACGAATCGGAGCCGTATCAATCGTCTGGCTCGGAATACAATCCCCCCAGAAAATCTTCTTCTCTCAGCTCTCTTGAAGATGATGAAGTTGGAGTTGCAGAAAAAATAGAACTTTTAAACAAGCCATCCGTAATATCTTCTTCCCACATTTCGTTTGATGAAATTGAAGTCCGAGTTGCAAAGAAATTTAAAAGTTCAACTATATCACCTTCAACACCAAGCACTTCAACTACCCTAATAAATTTTAACTCGGATAGCGATTCCGATGGAGATTTTGTGGAAGCCCAATTGACGTGTTCGAAGAAAACAGCTCTAGGTAAACGAATATATGATAAGAGACATGCTTGTTATTTTGTGACAAGTTAATTGGAAAAGTCACTCGACATTTAGAATTAGTGCATAAAATGAAATGGAGGTTGCTCGGTTATTGGCAATGGATAAAAATCACTTGAAAGAAAAGAACAATTTTGTGCTTATTAAGGGCAGGCGATTATTACCACAATACTCAGTGTTAACCATAAAAAGGACACTTAATTTTGAGTAGGCGCCCATCATCAGACAGTTTGTTCCAAAATATTAAAGATTATGGACCATGTCCAAACTGTTTAGGTTTCTTTTAGGCCACACACTATGGCGACATGTGAATATAGTTGCATGCAAAATAAAATATCAAATAATGATGGAAACTCGAGACGCGATATTAAAGGTGAAAGCAGCGCCCTATTAAGTTCTTGGTCGAATATTAATACATCTGTTGATTTTCAAAAATGTATTTTGGGACTATTTAGATCAGATGATATTTCAACTATATGCAAAGAAGATGAATTAATTATTCAACTTGGAGCTTTACTTTTTGAAAGATTTAGTGTTCAACAACATGATTATATTCGCCAAACAATGAGACAACTTGCCAGGCTCTTGATTCAAACAAAGTCAACAAACAAAAGCATAAAAGTTTATCTGAACTTTTATTGCCAAAACACTTTGATACGCTAATCCATGGCGTAAAACAATTATGTGTTACTAATATTAATGAAAATAAATCCCAGAGTTATAAAGTTCCTTCTCTGGCACTAAAATTGGGCCACAGCTTACGTAAATGTGCACTAATTTCAAGAGGGTTAGCATTACGAAAAGGCGATTTGAATACCGATCGACAAATGAAAAGCTTTTTAGATATAATGGATATTGAATGGAGGAATAGAATATCATCCATGGCGCTGAAGACTCTGCATGATCGAAAATGAATTGTTCACAGATGCTACCAATAACTGAAGATATAATAAAACTTAACAAATTTTTGGATAATGTTATTCAAGAATCAATCAAAATTTAAGTTTAAATGACCACTACATTGGTCAACCCTGGCAGCCGCCACGTTGTCTCGATTAATTTTGTTCAACAAACGCAGATCTGGTGAGGCATCTGAATGACTTTAAATCAATATGCTTGTAGGCCTAATTGGGATGAACAATGCACTTCCGAATTAAAGCAGTCCTTAACACCTTTAGAAATTAAACTAGCAAATCGCCTTACAGTAGTAGAAGTGCATGGAAATCAAGAAAAATTTTAAAGTTCCCATATTACTTACTACCGATTTAAAACTAGCTATAGACAAATTAATTGAAACTAGACACTTGGCAAGTATTCACGAAAAAATTCGTTTGTATTTGCTAGAGGAAGCTTATGTTTAACTTCATTAAGATAAGAAACATGATTTAAGGCAATCTACGACGTAGAGTCAATCTTCAACAAAGATTTAATGATGAGCTGCAGCACTGAATTAACGAAATTCATAGCGACTTGTTAGGTTCAGGTCTGCAACTTTAGGAGAAAATCGAAACTGATTGGCTTGCACGGCAATTGCTGGAAATATCATTGGAGAACTTTCAGGTTGAGTAAGTTGCAACTGAATATAACTAAAGTGGTGATTTTGCTTTTAGATGGTATTCTAGCCATTAATTTTCTAAAATAATTAAGAGATAGGAAATTTAGTTTAATCGTGATTCTAATTGAATTTGTTAAAAATAATATTTAAATTAAAAATTTTAAATGGTATACTATATTTTAACTTAATTATAATTAAGAATTACGAATATTGATGATTAATAGCGAAATTCGAAATTGAATTGCAAGAATAATATTAAGAATCAAAAATAAAAATTAGTGTAACACATAGATCAATGAACTATATTTTCGATTTAGAAGAAGAAAAAGTTCGGAGGATAATACGAAAGTGAAAGCGGTGTAAATAGTAATGTCTAATTCGCTTAACAAAGAAAAATAAATATAGCGAAAAGAATGATTCAAATGACTTTCATGTATTTCGTAATTTATAAGCAAGAAAAAGTTACGAGGATATATCAAAGAATATGTATACAGTAGTAAAATGTGGACTATATTTTGTTAATAATGAATGAAATTAGTAAAAATTGTGAGAATATATAAATGAATACAATTTTGCAAATATACGTTGTACTATTTTAAAAATATTTGTTTTAATATTTACATAATTTTCAGAACCTAAAAATTCAGTACAAACTAAAAAGCAGTGGTCTTCACAAGAAAAGGAATCGGTTTTAACATTTTCACTAAAAATATCAAAAAGGAAAAGTTCCATCAAAAGCCGAAGCAGAAGAATGTAAAGAACTCACAAAGAAATTTTAAAAGAACGTTCTTGGAAAGATGTAAAATATTGTGTATACAATCACATTACAACAACAAAAGAAACAAAAGTGAGGCCAAAAGGTTTAAATTACCTACTTATACTTTGTATTTTGTATTGTTTAACTTTTTGTAGTAGGCTAGAACAAAAATGGATTTTTTTGAATTTCTTTACCTATATCATAGTTCTCAAAATGTACCTATTTTAAAATAAAGATTATAAAGGCATGTTTAAGTTAGATTAGAAACTACACCCCGTTTTATAGTAATAAATAGGTACTAATTAATCTAATCATAATAAGAAATCCTAAAAAAATTACTGTTTCATTTCCTAACCAAAACATTTAAAGATTTAAAATTGCCGCCAAACTAGAATACAGAAAACCAGTATGAATAGGGAGAGAATGCAAAACGAATTTTAAAAGAACGTTCTTGGAAAGATGTAAAATATTGTGTATACAATCACATTACAACAACAAAAAGAAACAAAAAGCCAAAAAGGTTTAAATTACCTACTTATACTTTGTATTTTGTATTGTTTAACTTTTTTGTAGTAGGCTAGAACAAAAAATGGATTTTTTTGAATTTCTTTACCTATATCATAGTTTTCAAAATGTACCTATTTTAAAATAAAGATTATAAAAGCATGTTTAAGTTAGATTAGAAACTACACCCCGTTTTATAGTAATAAATAGGTACTAATTAATCTAATCATAATAAGAAATCCTAAAAAAATTACTGTTTCATTTCCTAACCAAAACATTTAAAGATTTAAAATTGCCGCCAAACTAGAATACAGAAAACCAGTATGAATAGGGAGAGAGATGCAAAAACGAGTATGAATGTGTATGACAGAAAGGCAGTTAATATAATACATATATATATATATAAAAGGCTTACAAGTAAAACTGACCAAGTCATAAAATAGAGTTTCTAAATAAATCAACTTGAATGTTTCACATGTTGTGAAAATCAGCTTTATAAAAGTTTTAATTTTTTCTTTCGAAAAATAAAACATAAACTATACTTCATAGTAGGGCTATTGCTAATTTTCAAAAAAAATTAAAAAATACTGAGAAAATTTAAAAAAATTTAAAAAACGGAGAAAATAATAGGAGTATATTTTAAATTATACACAAATGATCAAAAAGTGATACAAATAACATATTAATCACTTTCTTCCGTATCGGAATCAAACGTTTGGTTCCGGAGCAACTTCTTTCTTTTTGTTATCCGCCGAAATAGAGTTGTACCACTCATGAAATTCAGATGGAATAACTTTTGTTTTGCATAATTTAATTAAATCTTTGTTTTTTCTCATTTTTTCATTAATTTTACTTACTTTTTTTTCTGTGTACCCTAAAAAACGAATCAAGCAAAAGTTACTTTAAGGTATAATTAGAATTTCCTTCAAATACCTATACAAAATAAGAGCTTTTATATTTGAACATAAAATTTCAAAAAATATTTATTTAAACTAAACGAAATGATTTAAAATAAAATGTTTATACATTAAACAGTCACACAGCTCTAAAATAATCATTTATAATACCACAAGTAGTCAAAGTTATGTCGATTATTTTTGAGGTGGTACACGAATATTTATTGCGCTTGTGTACAAATAGCACGAGTGCGTTAGCACGAGTGCTATTCACAAGCGCAATGAACATGAGTGATACCACCTCAAAAATAGTCTACTTAAACTTTGACTACGAATGGTATTCGAGAGACTATTCAATTCACAAATTTCATTTTTCAAAAAATTATAATTTAAAAAATTGAGCTGCACATGATTTCATTTCCATTACAACCAGTAAACAAACTTTTGTCATTCGCAAAGTTTTGTATTTATATATAAAATTGTCACTTGAACCACTAGTGGAATTGTCGATATAATTCCACTAGTGAAACTTGTCACTATAATTCATTTCGGTTGGCTCTGAAATTGCGAATGTTGCTTTTTGATTAGTCCACTTTTAACAGATGACATGTGAATTGAATAGTCAAAAAAATTTAACATAAACATAAAAAATAACTACCTTAGATTTTACAACGAATTTTGCATTCCTTACAAATTTTATGCGAACACTAAGGTCTAAGCAAATAGGGTTTTCAACTACACAAACTGCATACCTACTGAACGAAATTAGGAAATTACCCTATAGAATAGAAAATCCATAAAAAATCCGTAAAACAGAATTTGAAAACAACAAAATTTTAAAATATCGAAATTTTTGTGATTGTGCTAATGTACGTTACGTGACAAATGTAAAGTGATTTTATTATGTAGTTTAAGAAAAATATCATAAATTAGCCGCCCAAATATGTTTTCATTTACTCAAAAAAGCATAAGATTCTACCACATTACGGTTTTAAATTTCATTAAGTTAATAAAATACTACATAACCAACCAATATTTTACCTCTCGGTATTTTTGGCTAATTTAATAAAACTGTTAAAGTTAATATTGCTTTATTAGAACACCAAACTGTCTTCTTAAAGTATAATAAGCTAATAACTGCATCTAATTATTGCACGAGATCAAATAGTAATAGAATAACTAATTGTGTTGAAAATAAAATTGCGGAACATTCACACAATTTTGAAAAACCGGCTTTAAAGTTAATTTGGAATGCAATTTTATGATTGGCTCTTTTGAACTGTAACCCCGCCTCCAAAATTGAAAGAGGATGTGGCGACTGTAAATATACCAGATTTTCGTTTTTACAACGAATTATGAAAGATAATGGTGTAATTAGCTAATAAAAAGAACTAAATTTGTGATCGGACAAGAAATTTCCAAAAAAATCACTTTTGTGTGAATTCGTTTCTGAGGTGGTTGCACTGTCAAAACTACTCTCCACCTCCCTCGCCCTCCGGGGCTCGTGCGGGCTTCGAGCGGTTTTGACACGTGCTAAACTCATTAAAACATCCCTTAAGCGGCTCCAACTCGAAAATTTTGAAAGTTGACGCGACGGATCTCTGAGAGCGACTGGTATCTCCCACCACTAGTCACTGTCGACCCAGGCACAGCACACGTACCACCAACAGAATAAATGATACCTTTTCATTTTAATACACTTACATGTATTTCTTATGGAAATTTGCAATTTTCAAAATGAAATTGTGGCCTTATTACAACTCCAACAAGATTGATCCTCACCTGAAAGAGCTTGTATTTTTTTGTTCTTTCGTTTGGTATAGCCATTTCTATAGGGAAAAGTGAGCTCGAACCCGGGAATTTTAACTCTACCCTTTTTTTATTTTTTAAATTTTATTATTTAATATTAGTCTTTATTTAATATTTTAAAACTAACAAGATTTTCAAAACTAAAGTTGAGATTTGTTATGTTTATGGCAGGAATTAGAGTGATTAAATTTTGGATAAAATTGGTTTATGGAAGCAATTTCTTTAAAATCTCTTTATTTAATATTAATTTTTATTAAATATTTCAAAAAATAATGAAAATTTCAAAACTAATGTTGGTATTTTGTATCTTTATATTTAGACTTGTTATGGATGGAAAACGCTCTCCAGTCAGGATGGCAGCGTGGTTCTTTTTAAGTCGCGAAATAAATAAAACGACTTGATCGACGATTATGGATTTAGTTTATTTTATATTACACCTACACTTATTATAATTTATCTTAAAAAACACAAATTGCTAACGCACCAACGCAGCTTCAAACTTGAAATTGGACTAACTCTTTTACGAAAAGAAGGCTTTATATACAGTACTGTGCAAAAGTCTTAGCACACCTTAGATTTTGCAGAAATCTATTATTTAACATGATGTAAATAAGGTTTAAATATAATAATATGAATTCATTTTATTAAATAATACATAATTATGAAAAATTCAGTTAATAATTAACATTTGGACTTATAAAATCTAGTATTTTGTATGTCCCCCATTAGCTGCAATCACACTCGCGATTCTATTTGGAACACTATCGAACAGTTTTTTATAAAATCTTGTGGAATTTTGACCACTCGTCTTTCAAAATGTCAAATAACTGTTGGGTATTTGTCGGCTGACGTTCATGACGTTTTCTATCTAAATACTCCCACACATGTTCAATAATATTGAGATCTGGACTTTGAGGGGGCCAGATCATGGTTTTTAACACACCCTTCTGTTCCATTTTATTAAAATAGGCTGTTACTATTTTAGCAGTGTGTTTGGGATCGTTATCTTGTTGGTAGATAAAGTTTTTCCCAATTAATCTTCTACCAGATGGAATGCCGTTCTTGCGTAAGAGCTTTAAATACTCCTCTGCATTTAGTTTGCCTTCGATTTTTACTAAATCTCCGACACCATTTGCAGAAATGCAGCCCCAAACATTTATTGACCCCCATGTTTAATTGTTGGTTTTAAACAAGCGGATTTGTAAGCTTCGCCGGGTCTTCTGCGAACATACTGTCTTCTTTTGGAACCGAATATTTCAAATCTGGACTCATCGGTCCACAGAACCTGATTCCAGTCGTTTGAAGTCCAGTGCTTATGTTCCATAGCATATTTTTGTCTTTTTACTTTATTATTTCTACGTAATAATGGTTTTTTTATTGCCACACATCCTCTTAACCCCATTTTATCTAAACTCCGACGAACTGTAGAAGCATCAACTGAAGTTCCTGTAGCACGGTGCAGATCTTCAGTCAATTCTCTCGATGTTCGAGTTCTATTCCGGAGAGATTGGACTCGCAAATAGTTTTCGTCCCTTTCTTTAAGTTTTTTAGGCCTTCCTGACCGTTCACGATCCTTTACAGAGCCGGTTTCACGGAATTTTTTAATAAGATGTCGAATTCCAGTCACCGATACTTTAGTTTTTTTTGCAATTTCACGCAAACTATGGCCTTCTTCATGAAGAAAAACTATTTTATGTCTTTTGTATTCACTTATTTTCACCATTTTGAAACAATTTTGATATTAAAATTTTTTTAAATCAAATTAATTAGTTTTAAAAAAACCTTTTCGAAAATAAACTAAATATGCACCAACAGCTTTAACACGATCACGATTTAAGAAGAACTAAGAAGATTTAACAAAAATACATCGAAATCCATAAAATAATAGTCCAGATGTGAAAAAATTTCTTTTTGTAAAGCCGATGACTAATTTAGGACTTGAGTGTTTTATGAGTTACGGGTTTACCGATTGTAAAATTTGTATTTTGTTAAAATGTGTTGTCAACTTTGATAGTGGTTCAACCAAATTGTGTTTCTTTACCGAAATTATATACGCATTTCAGTATTTTGCATTTATAAAAGTTATAATTAAACGTTAATTAGAAATTAACTAAGTGTGCTAAGACTTTTGCACAGTACATATGGGTGGCCAGAATACATTCCTGCAGCAAAAGAGAAATTTTATTTATACAAAGGAAATTCTGAGAAAGTGACTACTTTCAGCTGCGATTCTGGACCTAACCCTTAAAAGAGAAACTATTTCTATAAAGCTGCGGGAGATTTACAATCGCCCGAAGAACATATTAGGTACTACATATTGTACTTCTTAAATCTATGTTAGTTACGCTAAACTATAAAAAGGGTATTAGTCTTAGAATAATCCAAGAGGACATATTGAAGTGTATTATAAAACTTAAATCTATGTTAGTTACGCTAAACTATTAAAGAGAAATTTAATATTCTTGGAAGAATATAACAGACTTAGAGCTGATTAGATTTTTAGTCACATTGGTTAATGGAAAATATATTTTTCTTTTATTATTAAAAATTATTTTTTAATATTCGAACGAAATAATCGAACTAAAAGAGGCAACCTATCACTCCTACACTCATAGGGAAGATGGACACACGCCTTTGTCTTAAGGGGAGATATACACCTAGCATGGTGAAAAAATCAATTTTGTTTTTACATTTTCTTGAAGCTTGAGGTCTCAAGAATATCTGGTAAAACGCCAAGTCAACATTTCGATAAATAAGCCTGGAATCCGGCGGCAAAACAAACTGACGGCAAAGTTTATAGATAAACTGAGCGTTTACTATAGCTTAGCTATTCGCAGAAACTGTAATTCCAAGGATGACATGAAAAACTATATGGGGAACATTCTACCATTACGGCTCAACAGACAGCAACTCTTAAAATCATTTCTGTCTCGAAGACCAACTTATTTGGAAGATAGCTCCAAAACGATGAACAAGGAGGCGAAAATTGTTAACATTGCAGTATTTCTTGCAACATGCACATTCATCAATGGTGTCACCTCATTGTTGGAAGTCATAAACGTGTTAGGAATATCGGTCGGATCGGGAGCGCATTTGTACGCTGCCCAAGAAGACGAAACTCGCTTAGCAAAAGCCAAGCTGCAAGCGCAAGAACAGACGAAAGAAGGTCGAATAGGTCATCGACAACAAAATTTAGAAGTTATGAACATTCCGTCGACCGTAGAAGATTTACACTATGGGCCTGGTATCAATGATTCCATGTAAATTAACAAATTTCATGATTTATTCATTCTCAAATTTTCAAACGCGTTTTACTCAAAACTACGTTTTCAAATCGGTACCCAAAATTGCAAGAAAACCAATGAACCGATTGCATTGAATTTTTGTGGTTATTCTACACACCATTATCTAGTACTTGTCATAGGATTTTTCTTTTCGTTACTTAGTTTTTGCTTTATAGGCAAAATAATTACTAATTCTTGGTCTAAAATGACTTTTTTTGTTCAAACGTCTCCTATTTTGTCATAAATTAATATTTTCAAAATCGGCTATGACAAGTACTAGATTATAGTATCTAATTTAATAATTTTTTTGTTTTGTTTTTCTCAGATGATTTTTGAAGAAACGCCAGTGGTTACCGTTAACGCAAATTTTTTACGATGCTCCAAGGATCGTACAATATCCTTGTTTATTTTTGATATTTTTAAATAAAAAAATTATAAATATTCCTGAATGTGTATACTTATAGATAGTTAAACTCACAATCCAAAATTTCAAATAGTTTTCCTAGAAAAATTCACAAAATGACCTTTTTCCGGCTCCTAGGTGTATATCTCCCTTAAAGGTTTACACGACGACACAACGGCAGAAGAAATAAAAACGAGATAAACCAGAAAACCACAATACCCATCTACAAGTGCTACAAAATGACCGGCACCAGAAGCCCGTCTTATTTAGTTATCACAAACAACGAAATAACGGAAAGAATAATCACGGCGACAATCACCGGATTATTCGATTGCAAGGTGAGGTGGGAAAGACACCGCAATTCAAAACAAATAACCCAATGCCATCGGTGCCAACAGTGGTGCCATGCCACCGAAAACTGCAGACGCCCACACAGATGCTTAAAATGCTCTCAAGAGCATCCAACAAAGGATTGCACCCTACCCATCACAGAACCGGCAAAATGCGTAAACTGCGGTGAAGCCCACCCTGCCAATAGCGTCACCTGCATCGTCTACAAAAGAACGATGCTGAGGATAGAGGAAAGTAGGCGTAACAGCTACACCTTAGGTGACAGCCACAATGCACCTAGATACGCACCTGCACCTCTGCCTGCTCGAAATGCATGGCAACCGTCCGTACAACAAAGGACACCACCACCGCCGCCATCCAACTCGCAAAATTACAGCCGAGCCTTCCCGCCCTTGAGGTCGCGACAACCAGCACCGGAACCCACCCCTCAACCGACGCAAGCAGCAAACATAACGGACACCTTCGCCAACCTAGCAAGCGTGTGCGAAGAAATCAACCAGCAGACCAACATGGAAGAAATGTTAAGAGCCCTCACGGACTACAACAACCTGCTTAAAGGTTGTAACACGCAAGCAGAAAGGTTTAATGTTACCCTACAATTCTTCGGCAACTTAAACAAATATGCCTGTTAAGTTAAAGGTTAACCTATGGAACGCGAATGGTATCACAAATAAAACATACGAACTTAAAATTACATAATTAAACATAAAATTGATATTTTCCTAATTACAGAAACCAAACTGACTCCATCTAAAAAACTCAAGATGCCGGGGTACTCCGTCCACAGAAGAGACCGAGGAGGTCATGGAGCGGGAGGCGTTGCAGCCATAATTAAAAACGACATTCCACACCGCAAAATCGACATACAAGGTACTAGTATGGAGGCACTGGGGATAAAACTCCAAGACAATACGACAATAATTACATGTTACAATCGACCGCTTAACAATTTCGACGAACACGACCTAGACACCCTCTTCGGAAGCGACGGTAAAGTTCTAGTGGCTGGAGACTTCAATGCGAAGCACACCCACTGGAACTGCAACCGAGCAAACGCGAACGGCACGACACTACTTAATTACTGCACAAATAAGTACGTAGACATATTACACACGGACGACGCCACCCACCACCCCATGAACAATATGACAGCCACAACAATAGATCTCATACTGACAAAAAACATGACTAACGTGACAAGACCAACTAATAAAGCAAACCTAATGTCAGATCACAACATAGTACAGTGTTATTTAAATGGCTTCACCAAAAATAACAACAATAAACAAATCACCACCTTCAAAGACACCGACTGGAATAAATTTCGTAAAAGACTCGACGCGCTAATCACAATTAACAACAAGATAGACACCGCGGATAAAATAGACGTAGAAATAGAAAAATTAACGGAAAACGTGAAGCAAGCCAAACGAGAAAACTCAAAAACAATCACGATAAATAACAACAGAGACGAATTTCCGGATGACATTCAGATGCTAATTCGCGAAAGAAATCGTAATCGGAAACTTTGGCAACAAACCGCGGATATTCACTATAAAAACGCAATGCTCGATATAAACAGACGTGCGCAACAAAATATTATCGAATATAAAAACAAAACGTGGAACGAGTTACTCGCGTCACTGAAACCGAACGACAACACCCTCTGGAAATTAACGAAAAATCTGCGGAAAGTCTACGAGCCTATTCCAGAATTACGCAATAACCCTTCAGGTATTGCCATGACCGACGCCGAAAAAGCGGAACTACTCGCGAACACGTTCGAACGAGTGCACACACTCGACGGCAACGACACCCCCGAACAAACGCAAATTAAAAGACAAGTACTCGCGTTTACAAGCAGACACCACGACATAGACACGCGAAAGTACAAAAAAGCTCATAACGAGTCCCGCGGAATTACAAAAGCACATGCGAACGCTACCTAACAACAAAGCACCAGGTCCTGATCAGATAGAAAACAAAATTCTCAAAAATTTCTCAAAAAAAGCCGTCGTCCAATTAACCTACATTACAAACGCCATTTTCAAACTTCAATACTTTCCCAAGGCCTGGAAGCGCGGACTGACCATTCCAATAAAAAAGCCGAACAAAGACGCGAACGCCCCTACCAGCTACAGACCAATAACATTGCTAAATACGATGGCAAAGCTAACCGAAAAAATAATTCTCGACCGAATCGTCAGCGAAGAAAGTCAATTAAAAATTACCAACCCTTATCAATTCGGGTTCACGCCGGGTCATAGCACGACCCTGCAAGTATCCCGAATAGTTAACGACGTAATTACCAACTACAATAAAAAACAACGTGACCGTAATGACGCTGCTGGACATAGAAAAGGCGTTCGACAGGACCTGGACCGACGGACTCATTTACAAAATGATTAATTACAAATTTTCAAACCATCTGACAAAACTGATACATTCCTACCTAACGGACAGAACGATGAACGTAAAAGTAAACGATACCGTATCGACTATCAAGACAATAAAAGTGGGCGTACCTCAGGGTTCCGTACTAGCACCGAAAATATTCAATTTATTCATTAACGACATACCGACATTTAGCAAAACAAAATTAGCAATGTTTGCCGACGACACCGCATTGTACAGTCACTCGTTCAGCGCTCAAGTGGCTACAAAGCAAACGCAAATACACATGGACATTATAAAACGCTACTTTGACAGGTGGAAGATCAGGTTGAACGCCGAAAAGACGGAGACTATTGTCTTCGCTAGAAAGCGGACAAACCATAAAGTCTTTCAACACCTGACAATAGACGGACGACAGATAAAACCCAAAACATCGGTCAAGTACCTAGGGGTGACAATGGACACGCGACTTAACTTTAACGCACACATACAAAGACGAAGGCAATTGGCATACGCGGGAATGAGAAAGATATACCCCCTGATGAAAGGAAGACAAATGACTCCGAATAATAAACGCATTTTGTACAAAACCATTTTGAGACCAATATTAACATACGCGTGTCCTGCATGGGTGGGAGTTTCAAAAACCAGACTCCGACCCTTGCAGGTATACCAAAATCGTTGTCTTCGTTTGATCACGGGGCATGACCGATACGTCAAACTGACCGACCTACATGCAGAAACGCAAGTGGAATTTTTAAAAGACCACATGACAAGAATTTCCGAAAAATTCTATACGCAACAGACAAAGACGAACGACATAACAAAACATATAACTAACGACAACACAAGGCGTAAATACAAGCTGCAATTTCAAGACCTCCCATCGTTTAGCACGCGCCAACAATAATGATAGATCACAAACGGTAGCAAAGCCCCCGCTGAGCCGGAGTACCCGCAGCACACAATAGCGTAATAATCCCCATTACTACTGTGTCCACAGGTTACCATTAACTCAACAAAACGAAACTTTTACCTACCGAATATTTATGTATTTATTCTTTAATCCTTTTGTATTTACTCTTTCTTTTTTAACTTATATGTACATAACTAATTATTTACTTTCATTGTACAAATTGTATTTTCTCTTCCTAGAATAGTTTAATTAGGTTGTTAAATAATTAAGGGTGAAATACTTTAAGTTGGTTTTCAATGAATTTTTCCAACAATCAAATATTTTGAAAGCGCAAAGATAAGTAACAACGATAATGTAAAATAATTTTATAAAATTAGTGCATTCTTGTTTACACATATCCTCTTTTTATTTATTTACAAAATTGTTTTACACTCTGAAAATGATTTTGCCAAGCTAACAAATACGGATTAGTTGATGAAATATTATTTGGTGTAACACAAAACTAGTTGTTTTAACAAATATTTTTTTGGCATTTGTTGTGGTAAAAGAAATGAAAATGTTGTAGTAAATAATACAATTTTGTTATCTGAAATAAAATATTTGATTCTACTAAGCACATATTTTTGTTGTCAGAAATGTAACATTTGTTAATCAACAATTCAACAAATATAAATTTGTTACATTAGAAATCCGTTAAACCGAACGTTTACGAGTAATGCGTCGAATAGTCATTAGTACATAATAGTAGCCGTATGTCGACGTGCTTTAATTATTTTAATGCAAGTTACTATAAAAAAATGAGTGTAGCCGAAATTTTAGAAAAGTGGCAGTTATCTGAACTCGTCGCAGTATTCGAAGGTAAGTAAAATAAAAATTAGATTACAACAAAAGATTTTATTTAACTGATGGCCATGGTCAGGAGGATCAAAATTTCATTTTAATTTCATGATTACCTATTACTATTCAAAATTAATGACTAAAATAAATTATTTTATAATTATTAGCAGTATAACAAAATTAATTTAGCGATAATTGTAAAACTTGTGCTTCCCCGACATTGCTTACTCTGCATATTTCATATTGGTCGGCGCCGGCCGGCGTAACCTTGATGTACTATGTTAATACGTAGGTATGTACCTTTTTAACATGATAGGTTCGTGTAGGTTTGAATAAAGAAAACAATATTATTTATACGCGTGCAAGTATAAATTTTAATTCAAACGAAATTTTTGTTTTCAGCGAATAGTACTACCTATTTATTAATTTTGTTAAGTTACAAAAAATAACATTGTATTTTAGGCTTACTAATAAATACAGTATAATTATTAGACATTCAATGAATATACTACTAAAATTGAATTTGTTGTTGAATATAAATCTGTGTAGGTAATCCATGACCCGATGCTATTGTTGGTTTAACAGAGGAAGAAATTGAAAATGGTCCTGCACAGAAACACAGAAGGATAATCCAAAAAGACGCGGAAAAAACTGTGGGGTTACATACACTTTTTTTAAATTGCCATACTGGCAAAGGTATTTTAAGCGAGTACAAAAAATCGAACACGTTGACTGATCATATGAGAGACAAAATAGTGGAAATAGTAATACAAGAAGAACTTCATAAAAATACTGATCAGAGGTATATTTGAAAACTGATTTTCTCTTATTATAGTACCTTTTATTTTTTTTTTTTTTCTTCAGAATTTCGACTGAAAGGTTTACATTATTGGCAAATGCAATTGTAGGACTTTTTCCTTCAGAAATAAAAGCAAGTTTAATTATTTTTAAATTATTGACTTGGTTATATTTATTTTATTTATAGGAAGTTTACTTCTCTATGGGATATAAAAAGAAAATTAGCTGCGGCTTTTACAAAGTAGGATATGGAAAGCTATACCGGAAATTTTATAATCTTAGACGCCAGATGCGGCACTCGGGTTTATTGATTGGAAAATCGCCTACGGCTAGCACTACTAAAGTAGATACAAATCCGGATAATATTACACTAGATACAGATGATGACGTACAATGGTTAAAAAACTCAATTGAACCGTGGACAGAAGTGATTAAAAAATGGGATATAACTTTTGACAACAGGGGTTTGTGGAGAAATAGATCAATAAATGACTATATGGATACATTTCCTGCTCTTAAATTAAAGTTAGGATATGTTTTAGTAAGTTTTATTATTGTTAAAAACTAATCCCCAAGATAGGTAATATAATACACATATTATTTTTAGTTGCAAACTGATTTTCATCGAATGCAACCCCAATTAAAAAATAAGTTTTTTGTAAATTTTAAAGTTTTCGCAGAAAAAATTTTAAACTATGCAAGAAAGTTACAAAACAAATCGGTGGTTGACTATCTGGAAACATTTCAAGAAGAATTAAATGAAGGTAGTAGGTATTCAATAAATGACACAACTAATTAATTAATTTCTATTTATCATTAGATGCCTATGCTTGTTATATTTTGTTTCTCCTGCCCATGTTATTAAAACCTACATTAATAAAAAAAAGGAAAAGAAAATAAAGTGTGGAAACCATCTATTATAGAAAGTAGAGAAGGGTTTGTTATTCACGCTAAGGTAATTTTCACTTTTCTGTAATTAGTTCTCGCTAATTTTTTTGTCTTTTTTAGATTTTTGGTGAGGTTAAGCCAACGTTAGAATGAAAGCAGAATAAATTGGTGGAATTTGGCTTAACCCTCCAACCAACGCCAATTTTTGTTGGACCAAATTTAGCCAATATCACTAATTGCTTTGTATCAATTAACAATATATTATATGAAGTACCTACACCGTTGAATGCAATAGATTCAACATTTAGCGTCATCCATGCTCTTGATGCGGATTATCCACAAGAAGCTGAGCAAGTGTGGTACTTATTACAAAGAGGTGTCTATGAGTACGAAACAAAACTAGACAAGAAGTACACCGCCGTTGAAAACTCTTAGGATCTATTTAAGGTTTAGTTTTAGTTTTTTTTTATAATTATATTTATAATGCCACGTTGCTTTGTGTGTATGAATAATTTTTCATCGGTCTTTTCGTTGGTTCTACACTTTAAAATTCTACATAAACTAGAAAGTAATGATACGTATGGGTGTCGAGAAAATAATTGTATGAGAGATTTTGCGAACTTGAAATCGTTTAGAAATCATTTAAAATCAAAACACTTTTTAAAAAAAGAGAAACATGTTGATGAAAATATTGCTGAATATGTCGAGCCTAAAAATATTTTTTCTTTTACTCCTATTTCGCTCTCGTCTTCTGTTCCCTCTTCTTCAATTCCTTCTGCTAACTCTTCTACTGCTTTCTCAGCAATGTCTTCATTATCATTGGAGAATTTCAAAAAAATAATTAACGATGAATGTATGTCATTTTTATCAAAGCTCTACAATTCATCCTTGTTGCCAAGGAAGTATATCCAAGAAATAATTGATTTTGTTACCGAATTTTTAAGTGGAGGTTTTATTACTATGTTGAAAAATTTCGTAATCGATATATTGAAAATGTATGTAACCGAAGAAAGGCTTATTATTGATGTTGACAGTATGTTTCAAATGTTACTTAATCCCCTTTTTCCCACTACAAAAGTGAGTACCTATCTCAGAATGAAAATATTTGAAAATAGTACATTTTTCATTAAACCTATTGAATACAAGATTGGACAACGTCAAAAACCATCATGTAGTTCAAATGAAGTAACAAATTTTGTTGATGTCACTGGCCAATTTGTACCTCTTCATAAGGTATTCACTAAAATTTTTGAAATTCCCAATGTTTACAATGACATTCAGTTATATATTCAACAATTGCAAGAAGAAAAATTAATAAGCAATATTTATCAATCTCCACATTTTCAAAAAATTATTCAAAAATTTAATAACAAATCTTTGGTTCTACCCCTGTTGATGTATTTCGATGACTATGAATGTGGCAATTCTTTGGGTTCCCATTCTGGAATCCATAAATTAGGAGCAGTGTATGTCATACATATAGTGTCACATAAAAATATTCCTTTTAGTGTTGATATGGAAATTGAAACTTATACTAGTTGTCCTGAATTTGAAGTCTTGGGACAGCACTCGTCATTGACAGCTGAGACTACGAAACCCACCCTTCAGCAGAATGAAGATCATGTTGAAAAGTACGTATGTATATATATTTACAATAATTGCTAATAATTGCAACTCATAAAATGTAAACCATACATACAGTGTCACATAAAAGTATTCCTTTTAGTGTTGATATGGAAATTGAAACTTATACTAGTTGTCCTGAATTTGAAGTCTCGGGAAGAAGAGTGGTTGAATTACAATATTTTTTTGAAGCTCTCATAAATTTTCCACATATTGACTTGTTCAAGTGTGGATCACGTGATTTAAAAATACTTAAAGAGCAAAGAATTGGCCTGATCAGTAAATTGTTTGTTGAATGTTCCGTTTACAAATCTGTGGCAACAATTTCCACCGATAAAAACATACCAGAACACATGGACATAAATAAGGGAGCAGTGCTAGGAACTATATCTAGTGGCGGAGGACATTCGCAGTTACAAGAATTTTTAGCTTTTGTGATATCCCATGCATGTCATATCAAAAATTTACTGCTACGCAAAACGATGTAGCTCCTCATATATATGATACTTGCCATAAACTTATAGAAGCTGCAGGACAAGAAGCACGATTAGCAATAGAAAAAGGTGACGTAGATACCGATGGGATACCTAAAATCACGGTAATTGCTGATGGGGCATGGTGTAAGCGATCTTATAAATCAAATTATAATGCTGCATCAGGAGTAGTAAGTTGAAAATTTTTTAAAAGTTTTTAAAATTATATACCTATTGCTAAATACTCGTATGTATATACACTACCGCCGAAAAGTTTGAATACACAATGATATTTCTTCGCGTTCGGATTATTGTAGTATAATTTCTTGTGTTATAAAAACAAAATAACTATAAATGTACCTACTGCATTCAATCTTTTCCACGGTAGCGTATTCATAGTAGATGCACATCACTATCAGCATGAAATTTGAATCAAATATTAATTTCAAAGGTTAATAATATAATTTAAATTATTTTTGTTATAATCTCACTGTAACTTTCAGGTAACGACATCATTACATAAACGTATTGTAGTTATTTTGCATATTTTTAGGCTGTAATCATTGGTGAACGCACGAAAAAAATTTTATATTTAGGGGTTAAAAATAAATATTGTTATTTATGTACTCGTGCGAAAAATAAAAAAGAACAAGTTCGAGAACATACTTGCTTCAAGAACTGGAGTAAATCGTCGACGGCGATTGAATCAGAAATTATCGTGGAGGGATTTAAACTAAGTATGGAAATGCATGGTGTCAGATACGCATATTTGATTGGTGATGGTGATAGTAGTGTCACAAGAAAACTAGCAGATGCTCGCCCTTACAATAATCTTTTAATTCACAAGATTGAATGTCGCAATCACTTACTACGAAATTTTTGCAACCATCTTAAAGAATTAAGTGGTAAAAGGGTTAGCTCAAAAAGGCAAATTGTGAGTTCTGAACAAAGAACTTATTTAAAGAATAATATTTTCCGCTTTAGAAAAGGTATACAGGCAGCAGTAAATCACTGGTGTGGGGAGGATAACAATCACGAAGAAAAGGTGGCATCCTTCGTCAAGATAAAATTCAGTCATATATTCGGGGAGCATTCCAAATGTGCAGATTATTTTTGCAAAGGTAAGGCTTTATCACTTTGCACGAATCTTTAAATTTTCTTTATATCACCAGGTCGTGGAAGTAATAAAAAAAACTGTGTTGGAGATATGATTGCCAGTGGATTATTTCAAGATATCGAAGTAGTTTTGAATCGGTTAATCCAACATGCTGACAGTCTTCTTTTGGATATGGATAATAATTCGGCGGAATGTTATAATTCAGTTGTGGCTAAATTTGTAGGAAGGAAGCGAATCAATTTTTCTGCAAAGGAATCTTACCAGCTTAGATGTCATGTGGCAGGTATCTCATTTAACGCAGGATGCCACAAATACCCCGAGTTGATTGTTAAATCTATAACAAAACGCAGCCCAGGAAAATTTACAAAAGTTATAGTTTCAAAAAGAAAAAGTGAACGTCAATAGAAAAATCAGAAGAGTATTATTTCCTACGAAATACAAGAAAAAAATTGTATGTGCTGAAGCTGACAGAGACTACGGACCTGAAGCTAATACAATTCAAGAAGATCTTCCAGATTCATTCATAAATGATAAAGAGTTGTTGATTATGTCTCTGCAGAAAACGGCCACACAAATAGAAGATCTTCAAAAAAAAATATTGGTCAAAGTTCCAATAGATTATGGATAGAGGAAAGGTATAAAAGACTCACCGCTTCTTCTTTCGGTAAAATATGTAAAATGAGATCTTCCACTTCTTGTGAAGCAACGGTGAGAACTTTATTGTATAATAAATTTGGTGGAAGTGCAGCGACAGATTGGGGAAAACGCATGAGCCAATCGCCATAAAATTATTTGAAGAAAGATTTGGCGTTTCTGTCCAACCGTGTGGCTTAGTCGTTGACGCTACCTTTGGATATTTAGCTGCCTCTCCTGATGGCTTAGTGGGAGATAATATGATTGTAGAAATCAAATGCCCTTATTCAATTCGACATTTGCTTCCTGCAGATGCTATTAGTCAGAAGAAATTATCACATTGCACTTGGGACAATGATAAAATTCGTTTAAAGAAAACTTCTGACTACTACTATCAAATACAAGGACAGCTTAGGGTAACAAATCGGGAGTTTTGTTATTTTATTATTTGGACTTCAGAGGGAATGGAAACTGAAAAGGTAATGGTACAGTTTACAACGTCGTGATTTTTTATTTTAATTTTTACTTTTTTAGATTTATAAAGACGATATCTTCTGGTTGGAAAAAATGCAACCATTTTTGGTAAACTTTTACCATAACTGTATGGCACCGGAACTTCTGTCATCCCAAAAATTACCAATTTGAGATTTGCGACAAAAAGAAGTTAAAAAATAATTTTTTTCTGTTTAATAACATTTTTGAAAATAAAGAATAAATAAATAAATTAAATTTGAAGTCGTTATAAAGATACAGCAATTAGAAAAAGCAGCTGTTCGGAGCGCGAAGTTGAGCGGTCCGGGGCCGGGCCTATTGTGTACTGTCAGAAATTTCTATAGTTACTTATTATTTTGTCAAATTTTTTTAATCATGGTTTAGATTCGAAGAGCACAACAGCTACGACAAATCAGTTCGAAACTTGTGATGAGTTACAAGATATGTATGTATATATTTTTGCAATGAGTGGTAGGAAAGGAAGTACGACTCATAATGTTCATCCTGGTCGTAATAAAAGACGACGAAGACGCAAAACAATAAAGAATCTTTAAATTCGTTGATTTGGACTTTTGCTTCAAAGCATCTTCACTCTGGTCCCCAAAATCCTTGAGATTGCAAAAAATTCAAAGTTCTACCTTTTCATTGTTCGTCAAAAAAAATTCCAAAAATGCTTAAAAAACCAGGCCGTCACACGGGAGAATTCCCTTAATAAATAATTCTGAAGTATGGTATATTGCAGTATGAAAGTAGATAAAGTATTTTGTATCATACAATAAATTTTATTTTCAACAAAAAATCGAAGCATAACATTAGGTACCCTTCTTATTTCAGGTAATTTCATAAACCTTTTCTTATAATCCCCTGTATCCTGTGCTATTATTTTACTTTGAAGTTTTCTTAAAAATTTAAGTAGGCGGTACCTGTTTTTAAGGTTAAGTATTGTTATAGTGTAGTCTCGATTTATAATAGCTTCAATGGTTTCACCCGGGACAAAAATGGAGTTCTGTTATCTTCTTTATATTTGACCGGTAATTCTAGCATCCGTTCCTCCATACTGGGAATTTGTTTTGTTAACTTAACTTTCTCATTAATACGTTTTTCCAGTAGCTGAAATTCTTCGTATAAGCTTAAATCCTGCGAGCCGTACTGGGGCATTCGAATGTGCAAGTCTTTGCCTAAAATTTCTGATTTTTTCAATAAAATTTCGATCTGATTGATGATTTTGTTTTGGTTTTCCACGGCTTCGTCGGTCATCTCCTTGTATGTTTCCTTGACCTGGTTCACAAAAATTTCGGACCACTCCTTTCGTAGAGTCTCGCTGAAACCTATCTTGGTGACAATGTTGCACCAATTTGTAACGCTAGTTCTTGTAATATTCAGAACCTCGTCTATCAATGTTTGCGCCCACGGCAAACACAAACTAAAATTTTTTTAAGTTGATTATCAAAAAACAAGCACATTTACACGGGGGATTATGCGAACCCTTACCTGTTGTCTGCCGACATTTTATATATTATTTGTATTACATGTAACAATAATCCACGAAATTACACTTGCTAAAATTTTTACGAAATGTATAAATGGACTTCATAACGTCAAATGCATAGATAAGAGAT
The DNA here is from genome assembly GCA_036346125.1 of Lycocerus yunnanus. Lineage (NCBI taxonomy): Eukaryota > Metazoa > Arthropoda > Insecta > Coleoptera > Cantharidae > Lycocerus > Lycocerus yunnanus. The sequence continues at coordinate 52,597 of JARFIX010000261.1, forward strand.
AGTACTATCCACAGAAGTACTATCTCTCTTATGTATGAACAAATGCTTTGAAACGGTTAAAACATTTGAACCATGCAACGTGATTGGTTATAGTCATCGCCGTGTTCCGACCACCTGTTGGCTGGGTTCGGCAAAACAAGTTCATTTGTTAAATACGAGGGGCTGTCGAAAATATACAAGTGCTAATAAAATTTTTGCTTTATTGCCTATTATTATTCTTCTTTCATTAAATAATTTTATTAGCAAATTACAATTAAATCGCATTAATTTAATTGGAACGATTTATTAGCGACGTAAATATTAAACTAAAAATAAGTTGACAAGACGACAACACCGACGTTCTACCTTGATAGCACGAGAGGGCCACGGCCATAGCTTCATTAGCTTCATTGAAAAGCCAAATTTCTAAGCTTTTAATTTATTTTTCTAATTTTTCCAGGGGAAGCATTGCATGGTTGTCTGAGAGGCCCACATCAAAATTCCTTGATGGAGTAAAACAGCATTATTGGCATATCTATATATATATATAAATGAATCCCTATTTCCTTGGTCAACGCATCACGCGTGAACGGCTGGACCAATTTCGCTAATTCTTTTTGTAGTGTTTGTTATTGTCAGGAGAAGGTTCTTATGAAAGAAAAATTAAGAAAGTTGCGCGGAACATTAGAAATTTTATGGTGCGGCAACAACCAATTATAGTGAAATCTGTATATGCCGGAATCGTGTGCATCACGGAAATTGTATGTGGTCTCGAATTATTGATTTACTTTACTAGGTAAAATGAATTTTATAAGCCGGAATCTGTCTATTGCGAACACAGAAAGCTTATTTTAACTCCCATACGTGTAAATTAAATTGCATAGGCCGGAAGCGAAATTCAGGAATCCACTCGAAGAAAAAATGGTAGCTCCTTATATAAATTTCATGCAAATTCGTCCACTCAAAATATTCTCTATAAATTCTCAATTAGGTTTAAAAGGGACTATTGTCAATATTCCGATAGAAATTAACGATGTACTGCTAGAATTACCTAGAAAGTTTGATAATATGGCGACAATACAGGTAAAATTAAAAAGGTACGTACTTCATTCAACAGATTACATGTACGAAACTATTGGACCAGCCGTTGTATGCGAAGCATTATATTATTTAATTAGTACTCCGTTATATAAAAAATATAACATAAAAATTGACAAACAATATGAAAGACAGAAGTACTGGTCATAGATCAAAATAATCTAATAAATAACAGCATTAAAATAATAGCCCCGACAAGATAAAAAACCTGTTCCATGGTACTCGATGTAGAGGAATTATGTTTTCCTACCATATTTGCAATGCATAGTTTTGAAATAAAATATAATATAAAATCACTCATTACCATAGGGCCAAGTCAGAAAGTAGAAGATCATATACAATACCGTCACGTATTTTATATATGGCAAATAAAAAGCTAGACACATCTTGCTTAGATATTGGAAACATGTGCCTTAGAAAGAGTAAATACAATAACAATAATATAACAGCTTCAAATGTACTAAATACGGAATTCATGAAAACGTTAATTAACTTCGAAGTAGGTTAACTATACGGATTCCACAATCAACTGTGATTTTTTCCCATAAGATTAACATGGTAAGTTTTACTCAAAATAAAACTGCAAAAACACTAATTAATCATTCATGTCACTTTTACTACGAGCTTGAGTTTAATTTTACGATTCATAGCTTTTAAAATTAACATAAGATTTAAATCATCATATTTTTTGATCTGATATAGAATGAGTTCATTAACATCCTATAACTTTAGGTACAATATGGAATTGTTATGACATTGTTTTATTTATGATTAAAAAATTCATCCCCCCAGCTCACCAATTGTATATAAACAGGTAAAAGCATTAAAAAAAATATTAGTAATCAACTGTTAGTGCTACTTTGAAAGCAGAACAACCTGAAAAAAGTAAGTTTTATTATTTTCTTTATTCTTCTTTTTAGTTTTATTTTTTGTTCTTAGTGGCATCTCGCAATGATCAAACTGCACAGTCATCAGGCAGAGATCCTAAGCCTGATACTACAAGAAATCATGAAATGCTGGTTTATCAAACTACATATCAGTTAAATAAATCAAAAACCAAGCATCTTGCAATCGGTCTTAGTACTATCAATTGGAACCCCATAGTAAAACTAATTAACAACAAATTTTGCGAAATCAGTATTCTAGAAGAAGAATGGATGACTTTGATGAGTTATAAAGAAGTATTAATGAATATTTTTGATGGAGTTAAACTCAATCCAATGGTAATATCCAAAAATTTAACGATTAATAGTGAGAAATTTTCTGACACTCTTATAGTGCTAAAAATAAGTAATGCAACAAATTACTTATATTTAGGCAAAGAGACGGTTAGCTCATTTTTAAATTTAAATCATATTATAAAAAACAGATTAAAAAACTTAAAATTATTGGATTTTTATCAATATTATAAAGACTCCTTATCAGCAGCTTCCCAACTAGAAGAGGGTAGGAATATTCAAGAAAATTTGCAATATTTATTGGATTGTACAGGTGACTACGGGAGTGAAAATGAGTATATTTTGAGAGAAATTTTATATTATCATAATTCGGTAATTTTGAGGGATTATAATAATAAAATTTATTTTAGAAATTAATGTATGGTTAAAAAGGTAAAAAAAGGTTTTTCTGTAAAAATTTTTTTAATAGTCATTGTTCAAAGTTAGTTATTTAGTTAGTTAGTAGTAGTAGTAGTAATAATAATAATAATAATAATAATATGATTATTGGTGTTAGATACTAAATTACTTTTTTGTAAAATTTAAATAATTTATAATTTATAAGTAGTACTGCGAATATATATAATTAAATAAATAAATAAATAAAAATATGAAACACATTTTTTTTTTTTTGAGTAGTTATTTTTTAACAATATGCATGTTCAGTTTGATATGAATTATTGTTACACTCAATCATGGCTAAACCTCCAAATAGAGTATTAAAATCACGTTTGCGTCTTGACGCACATAGACAATTCACTAAATATTCCACTTCGATGTGCATATTACCAGGTTCATTTATCACAGCCACATCTCGTATTTCGCTTCCCCGAGGGCACTCTTTCTTAAATAACCGTTTGGTATGTTTTATCATTGCACACCCACAATCATAATTCTGATCAGTGCGAGAAAAGACTCCGTACCATCGGTGAGGATTGCGACCAGCCAAATTAGCAGGACGTACACTAATTAAGGTAAAACCTGGTGGGACGCTTGCTTCAATTATATTTCTTGCTGTCAGAATCAGATTTTAATGATTTCGTAGTAAACATTACTAAGATGTACAAACATAATATTAATGCCACATCAAGTATTTCATCTGAAATATTTAATAATGTAAGATATATGTATTTTATTGGTTTATTTATTAACATTAATATAATTTAAGGCGGTTTGGGATTTTAAATTTCTCTGATGAGGAAAGATGATTTTGAGGAGTGCTGGTAGAGATCGTGACGACAAAATAAATTTTAAAAGAAATATTTTTAAAATTGAATTTTCGAAGTTCCACGAAGCGGACAATTGGTAGTTTTAGCAAGAAGAACGTTCTCTTCGATCTTGAAAATCAACAAAGTAACATCCTTTGTAAAATCGCTGTGTACAAAAAGTTTCAATAAAATTCAATATTATAAAAAAATTAATAGAAATTAATTAGATTCAAAAAATTCAGAATGCTCATATTTCCAGTTTATGTTGAGTGAAAACACCAAAATTCAAGTCAGTCCAGTAAAACAAAAATTTACCTCGTGTCAAGAATTTAAGCATGTCAACGAATGGTCATTCTTTATGATTTATACAAAAATGTATGTAAAAGAGATACTATGTAAACTATTGTTGTGATTAAAAATATTAAATTTTGAAGAAGAAAAAGCACTTACAAAAACTTACATGTTCAAAAAACCTTTTCGTTATTTGAAAGTTGGAATTTATTTACAAAAAAAATGTAATGAACTAAGCTGAGGTGACAAGTTTATACAGTTGTAAAGATCATCACAGGTTTCTTGCGCAGCCAAAATTTTTACTTTCAGCCGCTCATTTACAAATAAAAATTATAAAAATATGAAGATAGTGACAACGATATAAATCGACAAAAGCATGGCAGCAAAGGGAAAACCAACACAAGACCTAGAAAATCGGCTTTGTTTGGTTTGTTTCGCAGAAAAAAGAGAAAAAATATTATGTTGGTGAAGTTTCTGAAGAAGTGGAAATATAATTTACCCGAATTATTCCTTCGTTAAATCCTTTATCGACATCAATATTTTCTTGAAAAACTCCCGAAGAATGTATTGTAGTCGATAAGGATGACATAGCCTTATGTCATCCTGCGCCACACCGCAGTATTTAAGAAAAACTTAAACTTAAGAAAATCTGTCAGCCAATAGAAACGTCTGAATTATAAACATTAAGCATAAACTTAATTATTCGTTTGCACCGTAGTACACTAAAAAAATGCACGTAATAGTACCTATTAAATTTTTATAAAAATTGTATAATTTAGGACACGTAGCATACATTTTTTTATAATCTAGTTTTTAAAGTAAATTTAAGTGTTTGCTGAAATTTTTTTAGATTTCTTTTAAAATTACAGAGTAATTTGGTGTTGTATGTATTTTTCCTTCAAAAATTTACTTTACTTTCAATGTTTTAAAGTAAAATTACATAATGTACGTAAATTTCTAGCAACAATACATGAAAATTATTTTGCAATATCTGCAAAATTGTACATATCGTACAGGATGTGGGATGACATCACCTCAGTGCAGTTTGTTTTATCTTATGGCGCCAAACACCTCGTGGCGAATTTTATAGTGTTATATGTACTATATTTATGTGCCGTTTTTGATTATTGTTAGGTAAGTAAGAAAGCTCAAAATTACATTTAATTTTCAAATTTTTACATCAGCTGGAAACATACGCTGCTCAATGATTTTTTTTAAATCGACCACAACCTCCGTCAGTTGATCAAATTAAAAAGAATGGTCAGTTTTGCTTACAGAAAGAGGTATATTTTGGCACTACGAAAAATTAATGAACATGAACGTTAATGAATTAGAATTAACATTAAAAAAAAATCATTTGTTACGCCGAATTAAAGAAAAAGATGAAAAGTAGTGTACATAATAAGACTAATGACGAAGATACACAATGTATTGAAGCCTTAAAAAAGATACTTTCTATACTTCTTCTATACTTTTAAAAGAGAACATTGAAGACATTTTATATACGTTAACTGATGTATGTTCATTTAAATACTTTTAATTTTAGGTACTTTGCACTAACTTACACTTATTTTAGGAGGAACAAAATCTAGAACTGGAATTAAAATCTTTAAGTCCATGTATTGTGTGTTTTGGAGATGGTAAGTAAAATAAAAAACTAAACAATTCTTTAAATAAATAATATTATTTTCAGGTGAACTTAAAAGTATCATGTTGTTATAGAAAAATAAAATTAATAACGGCACTTCATCGTTTTGTAATTGTTTAAAACAGTGCTATGCATGTTTTACAATTTTAATATGAAGTATCCAAAGTGAAGTATCCACTTTAAAAGATACTTTTAAAGTGCCACTCTAACATAGGGACAAAAGTCAAACTTTTCGAACTCGAAAAAAAGTAATAGCGATAATAAAAAATTTAGCAGATTTTGATTTGGTAATTCTTTTCTTCAAAATCTTTATTTTATATGCTTAATAGGTATATTTATTTTTAGGATCCTGCAGAGTGAAGATTTAGAAAGTTTTTATGTGTACTTTTAAGTTTTAAACATTATTTTAGGTTGTTTTACGCATGTTTTTAGGTAAAGTTCAAATAAATAATTTTAGTTTTATATTTTTTATTACTACTATATTATTATTTTTGGATTATTCCTTACATTTAATTTAAGGTGATCCATGTTACGGTCCTGTTTTGCCAGGGATACTTTTATTACTTGAAGATTCCTTTATAGTAATTTTATAAAACTCAATATGCGGCAACACAGTTTAAATTTTAAATTTAATTTTCTAAATATTAGTTATCGCCAAGTGTTAGATTGAAAATTATCAGCTGTTGATTTCGCATTCTAAAAGTTTCACGTATTGCAATTTTTGCACAAAAATCTAGTTTTTTGGACGTTACAGTGATCCAATTGTTGATTGAACTTTGAGTTTTTTTCAATCCAAGTTGTTTGGGATTTATATTGGTCATTGTTTTGGATATATTTTCTGTACCGGCTTTTGTAAGCAATTTTGAGGGAATTATCCGTACTTCGTTTGAAGGATTTATTCGTCCAAATTTTAACATCCTGGAAGAATTAGAATCATCGCTGAAATTGGTGAAACCCTCCAATAACATCTTCGAGGTATATTTAATAACTATTATTATCGCATTATGCTAATTTCGAGTTTTAGGGTTTTTTGTACCCGTTTTGGTTTCTTCGTGTGCGAAACTATATCGCTATATCGCATTACCGATCGAGTTCTTGGGTTATCGACGAAAGGAAGCCTTTGGATTGCCAATCGAGTTTTTTGAGCTATCGATCGAAAGGAGTCTGGCCAAAGCCTTTTTGTTTTTGGATCCATCATAACTCGTCAATACGAGGTCCGCTCGAATCCTACTCCCCGTTACTATCAAACTCGTCCAGCTGTCAGGACGAAGACTCCAGCAAGTTAAGATTTTTTTTTGTGCCGTCCGATTTAATTTGTTACCTTTGATATATTGCGCGGGTTATCTATATTGGGTCGTTCTTTTGAACATATTTATTTTATCTAAAAGCTGTGATTTTGTTACGATTTTTGTGCGCCTAGTATACGTATACGGGTAATTATTTTTAACATAGTATTATAATCGCGTTACAATACAACCTTATTTTTAATCTAAAGGGTAACCCAATATTGCGCTCACTGTATTTTTTTTATAAATTAAATCTTAAAACGGACCAACACGTTGATACTTGCGGCACCAGACTCGGTCCTTTCCTTCCCTCAGGAACCAACTTCGCAGTTGGTTTGGTGCCTGCCGTGCTTATTAGTATACAGGGTGGTTGTAAACTGCGTGGCGCCCAAACCACATCTTCACAGCCTGCTCTTTGGAGCGTATCGCTTGGCACTCCCTGTATAATAATCCCACGCCATCGTAGGGAAGAACCGGCTCGGTGCTTTACCGTTGGCGTCTCCTGCTCACGAGCTAGCGAAGGGGGCAAGTCTTTTTTTGCCAGCCGCCCTGAGATTAGCGGCTGTAAGGTTTTAGTCTTATTTTTTTACATCTGGGCATTCCATCGCCCGACTAAAACCGTTACATCCACCTAATATTGCATCTGGCAAAAATCCCCAAGGTTGCTATAAAATTTTATTACAAAAATAATTTCTTATTCTCACATGTTCTTTTCTAGGTACCGATGAAAAAGAAAGTACTTCAGATGTGAGTGACTTAAAAGTTAAAATTCATATTTTACAATTTATGTTGATATAGGATATGTATTTATTCTTCTTTTCTTCACGGTTTAGGTTATGGGCGAAGGAAGTGGACAACAAGAACTTCAAGAGAGTAAGTAATGTGAAACTAAAATATATTTACTAAAAATGTATATGATTATAAATTAGAGCCAAACAGAAAACCATCAATTTTCGATATTGGAGACACTACTTCTGAATCCTCGCCCAGTATGATTTCACTTTTAACCTTTTGAACTCACTTATTAAAATATTAATTTTCAGGCAGTAACGAAGGTGACGATACTATTGCTTCCTTAAGATTTTGAATCAAGGACTTCAATGCAAAAAAAAGGAAAAAAGTATATTTGATAAGTTTAACTTTTATATTTTTGTAAAATATTCTTTTATTCTATTGTTTTATGTGTGTAAAACTTGTTTATCATGTTTCGTTGGAATATCAATATTCCAATTGTTGAAAAGGAAAAATATTACTATTTCAAACTTTACTCTTTACCAATCCTTACTACCGAAAACAATTTTAAAATTATCCTACCCAGTTCAAAATTACTTATTTTAAATGAGCAATATTACTCGAACTTTTAAGATAGACGTAAAGAAATAAAATCCAACGAATATCTATGCGAAGATAATAAATATGAAATACAAAAATATGAAGACAGCCCATGTGAAGTAGAACTCCTAAAGTTTTCGGAAAGTACAACAAATTGTAAGCAAGAAAATATTAAATTAAACAATATCAAAATTCAAAAAATTGAAAATGAAAATTGGATAGTAATAACATCAAAACAGTTATTGGTTCATCAAAAACGTCAAGAAGAAAAACAAAACGTCCCCTTAAAAGGAACATATCTAATCATATTAGATTTATATCGAATGATTCTTTGTTTAAAGATAAACATGAAGAATTAAGATTCAATAATTCTTTGGGTAAAGAGTGCATTCAAAATATTTTGTAGAAATCGCAACAATTTATATCCGCTGATGGTGAACTGTATAACGTACAATACAATATCTTCCAGAATTTTTATTTAATTATTTAATGGTATGGCTACATTGCACAAACTGACTTGTTTCCAGAATTAATTCCGGAAATAATGAATTTATTGAAGCTGTAACCTTTATGCTGTGATCAATTGCATCAAGTGCACCGGTAAAAAGACATTTTAACAATATGAAGAATAGAGCCTTTTCCAATACATAACTCGCAGTTAGCGTAGATAAATTTATAACTCTTATCATATAAATTATTTAGAAGAAATCACAAAATTAAATAAATCAGATAACACAATGTATGAAATAGAATAGAGCTTAAAAAGCGATTTACAAATTTTCAAAAAGCAACATTAGTTAAATCATATTAAAAATCATACTGGAGAGCAATCCTTTGTTTATCAAATTTGTGACTATAAAAAAATACGCTTATAAATCCAGTTTAAAAATTCATCAAAAGCTAAAACCGTGAGAAACCCTGCGTTTGTAAAATTTGCGACTTAAAATGTATACAAAAAGATAGTTTAATATAATATCAAAAAATTCACACCGACAAAAAATCGTTTGCTTTTAAAGCAACCAACGGTGATATTACATCCGTGATGATACCACAGACACAATTGACGACACAATTGACAGACGACGAAGACGCAAAACAATAAAGATCTTTAAATTCGTTGATTTGGACTTTTGCTCCAAAGCATCTTCACTCTGGTCTCCAAAATCCTTAAGCTTGCAAAAAACTCAAAGTTCTACCTTTTCATTGTTCGTCAAAAAAAATTCCAAAAACGCTTAAAAACCAGGCCGTCACACGGGAGAATTCCCTTAATAAATAATTCTGAAGTATGGTATATTGCAGTACGAAAGTAGATGAAGTATTTTGTATCATATAATAAAATTTATTTTCAACAAAAAATCGAAGCATAACATTAGGTACCTTTCTTATTTCAGGTAATTTCATAAACCTTATCTTATAATCCTCTGTATCCTGTGCTATTATTTTACTTTGAAGTTTTCTTAAAAATTTCAGTAGGCGGTACCTGTTTTTAAGGTTAAGTGTTGTTATAGTGTTTACAAATGCCAAAAAAAAGTGAACTTAGTTTGGATAAACGGAAACTCATACAGCCTTTACACGAAAAATGTAAATCACAAGTTGTAATTACAAGACGAGTAAAATGTTAAAGTTGTGCGGTACAAACCACCCTGAATCGCTTTATGCAAACCGGATCTCATCAAAACAAGTATAAACGGGCAGAAAAAATATAAGTTCTTGTAAAGATCATAGCATGGCATAGGGAAAATGTTTGTCTGTGAGGGTCGTATGGACAGTAAAAAGTACATTGATGTCCTAGAAACTCCTATCGAGCCATCATTTAACCAAGTTTTTGGCGATACCAACATGAGGGAGGTGAAATTTATGCAAGACTACGCGCCTTGTCATAAATGAAATCTTAGCGTGAAGTGGATGAATGATGCTGGGATAGAACTATTCGACTGGTCAGCGCAGTTTCCAGATCTCAATCCGATCGAACATTTGTGGGGTATATTAAAGCAAATGGTGCGGCAACAACCAATTATAGTGAAATCTGTATATGCCGGAATCGTGTGCATCACGGAAATTGTTTGTGGTCTCGAATTATTGATTTACTTTACTAGGTAAAATGAATTTTATAAGCCGGAATCTGTCTATAGCAAACACGGAAAGCTTATTTTAACTCCCATACGTGTAAATTAAAATGCATAGGCCGGAAGCGAAATTCAGGAATTTTATCCATTGTCTAGACACATAAATTAATATTATTTATAATAATTAGATACAAGTAATGGCTTAAAGTTTGTTGATGTGCTCAAAAGTCTTAAAAAACTTTCGCCGCTCGAAAAAAAAATGGTAGCTCCTTATATAAATTTCATGCAAATACGTCCACTCAAAATATTCTCTATAAATTCTCAATTAGGTTTAAAAGGGAATGTTGTCAATATTCCGATAGAAATTAACGATGTACTGCAAGAATTACCTAGAAAGTTTGATAATATGGCGACAATACAGGTAAAATTAAAAAGCCACGTACTTCATTCAACAGATTACATGTACGAAACTATTGGACCAGCCGTTGTATGCGAAGCATTATATTATTTAATTAGTACTTCGTTATATAAAAAATATAACATAAAAATTGATAAACAATATTTTGAACTATATGAAAGACAGAAGTACTGGTCGTAGATCAAAATAATCTAATAAATAACAGCATTAAAATAATAGCCCCCGGACAAGATAAAAAACCTGTTCCATGGTACTGGATTTAGAGGAATTATGTTTTCCTACCATATTTGCAGGGCATAGTTTTGAAATAAAAAATAATATAAAAATCACTTATAACGATAGGGCCAAGTCAGAAAGTAGATCATATATGTATACCGTCACGTATATTTTATATATATGGCAAATAAAAAGCTAGAAACATCTTGCTTAGATATTGGAAACATGTGCCTTAGAAAGAGTAAATACAATAACAATAATATAATAGCTTCAAATGTACTAAATACGGAATTCATGAAAACGTTAATTAACTTCGATTGGAAAAACCAACATTATTTTTAACATTATCTGCAGGTGAAAAAATATGGCCAGAACTATTAAAAGCTCTCATGAAATTAAATCGTGGAAAAATATTACAATAGAGGAAGCTTATAAACTGGACGAGAGCGAAAAAACTAAATTGATTCGAGACGATCCAATTACTTGCGCTCGATATTTTGATTTTAAAATGCACAAATTCATGCAACTGTTGAGAAAAAATCATAGCATTTTCGAGTCATATTATGTTGCTCGAGCCTCATTCGTAATCAAGCTATCATCAAGCAAGTACTCCCAAGAAGTACTTGCAAAATAAAAACGTAGACACAAGTTTTAGTGATTTTTATTTAACGACGAATCCTTTGCCTTTGAGGCGTCTTCAGTGCAACACGGCATTACACCCGATTGTTGGAAGACCACAAAAATAGAAGCTCTAGCCAGCGAAACTCCATTATTTGGTCCTTCGAGACGGATTACTATCGAAAATCGCACCACGTGGGAATACTGATTCAATTTTGTTATTGATTCAATATTAGTATTGCTGACATGGTGTTATTAATATCTTTTACCTTTTGCAATTTTACGCTTAAGCAAACACATGTCTCTAACGTCACGTGTATTCTTGATTTCCTAACCTAATTCATTGTTTCTACCACGCTTTCTTTATATTGTGAATTTCACAACCTCAATTTATTTTGGTTACCACGTGTTCTACAAATACGTAAATTGGCTTGAACGTTACGATTCATTCCAACCAGTTTTGTTTATAAATATAAACTTATGGTCAACGTGCATTGTAAAATTTTCATATATTTCTACCACGATTTATTTAATAAATACAATTCAAACTTGATTAAACGATCACGCTAAAAAACACACCATCATAAAATAATCTTAATTCCATCACGCCCTCAATACAATTCGCTTAAGTAAACGGTATTCAATATATTATTGCTATGGCTAAAACTCAGAATAAATTGTTATTAGCAGAGGCCGACTCTTTAATAAACCAGCTAAATCGATTCGAAACCTTTCTAACGTCTATTGAATCTGACTCTAACCTATCAGAAGTGATGTTAAAAAAATTAAAATTAAGACTGGAGCAGTTTGCGCCCATAAACAAATCTTACAACGACGTCATGACGCAACTAAACGCAAATTCAGTCCTTAATGGGTCTCTCATGACTGAGGCTGACTTCGATGATCAATTCATTGACTTAAAAACTACCGCGGAATTCATAGTTGAGAAACAAAAGTTGCAAACGATTCAAATTCTTTAAACATAAATTTAAACAGGGGATCAAACGTAAAACTACCTCAAATAAAGTTACCCACGTTTTCCGGAAACTATGCGGATTTTAAAGGCTATTTTGATTCATTCATAGCGTTGGTTCATAATAATAATGATCTTACGCCAATTGAGAAATTCATTTACTTAAAGTCAAGTTTAAATCATTCTGCTCAACGTTTGGTTTGCGATATTCAAATGTCGAACGAAAACTACGACATGGCTCTTGAAATATTACGCGAAAGATTTGGCAATCCTAAATTAAAACCCATTAAGGCCTATATTTGTTTGTTTATTTGTATGACAACAAAGCTATCCACTTAGAGTTAGTCTCAGACTTGACCACGGAAGGTTTCCTATCGGTATTAAAGCGGTTTATTAGTAGAATAACACATTATATCGATCAGATTCACAAGACAAATCACGTGGGTTAGTTTGTTTAATAAAGAACAAATATGAAGTACGCGGAACATACCATTTAATTGATAAATATCATGTAGAATTGTTCGCGTTTAAAATTTTGGTTGATTTTATTGTCATAAGTGGTTAAAAATCACCTGAAGTTCCGATGTAGTATTTGAAGAAAAATTTTTAAAAAAATATAGACAATATGGTAGACACCACAACAAAAAGTGTTTTGCTGAGAGATTATAATTACAAAATGCACGATGGTGAAGATGCTTTTTTACCAAATTTATTAAGATCATATAACATGTACTCATGGTTGCCACTCAATACACACAAATTTACGTTCACATATAAATGTAATATTTTCTACATTTTTGCAAATTCGAGGTGGGGTTTATGAAACCTAGAAAGGGTTTAGAAAAAGCCGCAGATATAATTGAATTAAACAGAAAACAAGTAGAGGAAAATTATTGCGATAAACCAGCAAGTAACATTAAAAGTTTCGAAAGTAATGAATAAAAAGTAGTGACAAATGTATTGACAACTTCAATTCTTGGCCTCGTTTAAACAATAAAGTTCATCAAGAACTTCCGGAACTTAAAACCGCATAACGCCCGTTATGTAGTTTTTCAAGAAATATCAAATTTTTCCTTGGAAAACTTCTCAAATTTAAGTCATTTACAAAGAGTCGTAGCATATATTCTACGATTCAAACATAATTCATTAAATGCTCAAGTCGACAGAAATTCTAGCCCTCTTTCTCCAACTGAACTATAAAAATCGTTACACTGTCTGGTTAAATTAGTCCAGAAAGAACATTTCAATCAAGAATTATATTCTCTAAAAAGGGAAAATTCATTGAATAAAAATAGTAAAATTTTAAACCTCAACTCTTTTGGATGAAAACGAATTACTACGTGTAGGAGGGCGCCTCCAAAATTCTGATTTAGTATATGCAGCAAAACATCCGATTTTGCTTCCGCATCACCTTGTATTCACGCGACTTCTCTTTGAAAGAGAGCATGTCGCATTGTTCCATGCTGGCCCTCAGCTGCTGCTATCTTCCATTCGGCAGCGATTTTGAACTATCTCGGGTCGCAATTATGCGAAACGTGTTCGGAGAGCGAAAGCCATAAGATGTTTCAAGGCTTAACCTAAACACATTGTACCTTACATGGGCAATCTATCCTTAGAGCGAGCCTCCAACACCTCCATTCACTAGAGTAGGTGTAGATTACGCTGGTCCTGACGCAATTAAAACTGCTCAAGGACGTGGGTTCAAAACCTACAAATCTTACATATGTCTCTTTGTATGTTTGACACCAAAGCTTTGCAATTGGAATTAGTTGGTGACTTGACGGCACAATCTTTCATTTTAAGTTTACTCCGCTTCGCTGCTCGTCGAGGAAAACCTTCCGAAATTTTATTGGACAACGGTTGAAACTTGATTGGAGCAAGTTTCGAATTAAAAGAGCCTGCTAGATTTCTAATTAATAACGACACTTAAATTTCTGAACGTATTGCTAATGACGGCATCACTTGGAAATATATTCCGCCGTATAGTCCACATTTTCGTGGCCTTTGGGAAGTAGGAGTAGATCTACAATGGGACATAAAAATAAAAATTTAGTTAAATTATCACAACCTTCCTTTTAGAAAATGGACACAATAGGAGAACTAACAAAGTACGAAATCTTCAAATTATTAAATCATTCCTTCCACATAGAGGAACATGTAGTTGAAACTATAATATACGCGAATCCCGTTAAAATCATAAAAAAAATTATGTGCGAATTTTGTGGTATGCAGTTTGATAAACGGTACAATTTAAACTTGCACTTAAAATCTCACACTGGTGATTATAATCAGCTGTGCGAGCTTTGCAAAAGATTCATTCGAACAGCTTCGCTAAAACATCATAAAAAGTATAAACGAAACTAAAAAGTACTCCAGTTTTTGTAAATAAATACAGTAGAGTTCATATATAGCGACTTTGCTTATAACGACTAACCGGTTTTAACGACGAAAATGTTTACTCAAGTTAGGTTTCATAGTTAGGTACTGAGAAAATATAGCCGTTTAGTGCGACTCCGGTTTAAGCGACCAACTGCTTATAGCGACTGTTTTAATCGGACGTATCATCATTATTTATGATAATACGTCCGGTTAAAACGACGCGCAATGTTTTGTTTACACAACCTACGCACCAGTACCTCGGCGCTCCAACTTCACCCCGCCCCGCGCGCTTCACCTCTCCTTATTGGCACACTTAAATCACAGTAAGTGTTTGTCACTTGTTATGACAAGTTGTTAAAGCTCGACAAAATGAGTTCTGTGAAGTGTGACACCGTGAGTGTGTCTGAAGCTCTGAAGGCTGCGGAAACGCTCAATGTGTTTGTTCAGACTAACTTCGATGATGATCTTATGAAAACAATGATGTCACGAATTAACAATGCTGTACGAAGTTCTTACTACCGAACAAAAGTTTGTCCAAAACAAACTCAAATAACAGATTTTCTACGTTAGTTAGTAACGGAGTTTTTCGTGTAGTGCATGTGTATGTATTTTATCTCTTTGTATTACAGTACATTATATACCTATGTTTGTAATTTAGAATATTTAAGAACCATTAAAATAAAGCATATATGATTCCTACAAAATGTTTTATTTACCTAAATAGGAAATTATAATGCATATATATTCGTAAGCTAAGTACTTAAGAAATAATCCGTTTTGTACGTTATCCGGTTAGTACGACATAGTATCGCCGGTCCTTTGAAGGTCGTTATATCCGGATTCTACTGTATAAATAATGCCTATGTTCTATATTGTAAATATTGCTAAATTTATTAAAATTTGTCTTGGCCAAATTTACTAATAATTTGTAATAGTGTTAAGTTCACATAGTATAAGTTTACCGAGCAGACGGTTATAGTCTGGCATTTTAAAGCTGCACGCGCACTGAATCGACTCGGCACAGACCGCTCAGAACGGCACGGTCGGCAGGTTTTGCTATACATGAAATTAAATGCATCGCCGCGCACTGAATCGGTTCAGACCGGTCGGACCGTCTCGGCATCGGCGGAGAATGATAGAAGGGGCCAAAACTGCCGAATGCTCTTACGGTCGTGACATATTTTAACTAGTATTTTAGATAAGTTATAACTAAAAACTATGTCGGACGAACTTTTAATTGAAAGTGTGCGTGAATTTACAATATTATACGATCCGCAAAGTAGATATTACCACGACAATGTTCGGAAAGAGAATGCATGGAGTGAGGTTTTTGAATTTTGATGTCGAATCACCAATAATATTATCCGACACAGAAAATGATGCAGATTCCTTTCAGCACCTTCCATCCGACAAGGATATAACACCAGCAATTTCGGAATCTGGAGCATCTACATCGAAATTTAGACAACCAAAAAGTGCAATGGCACAGGTGCTAAAAAATTATTTTCATGAGAAGCAGGCTTTAAGAGTCGGTAAAAAAGCCGATCATTTGCAGAAATTTTTTGATGCTATGCAGGAAACAGTACGAACCTTTTCACCTCTACTTCAAATTGAAATAAAATCAAAAATATCAAGTCTAGTTAGTGAATATGAAATGAAAAATTTGGAGATTACCGAAATTCCCACTGCGACTACATATAATCGTCCAGTGCAACAGCGAGTACCTCCACTTTATTCAAATAGTTCCTCATCTTCTGTGTGTAGTTCACCTCTTATAAGTCCAACCAATCAAAACAATAATTATACAACTCAGTGGGAAGTTCAAGTAGATGCTCCTTCACCTCAAACACCAACGCCTATTTCACATTCAGCTTTGAACCCAGGACACGAAAACTCTGATGTTAATTCAGGAATTTTGTATGAAGATACACCGTATGGCCCTCGCAGTTATCGCAATTCCTAATTTTTGATTGTATTACTTTAGATATCAAAACATATTAAATATTATCTTCTGATCTAATTTAAGTGGTATTATTTTTTGTTGTCTAGAATGCACTAATTATTACTTTGTACGTCAAATCTCCCTATTTTACAGGTAATAAAAATTATCACATGGATACTTACTTGAGAGTAACAGCTAGTCGCTCTTCAGGTGAAATCGCTTTTCGATAGTTTGTGTCCTGCTTTTTAAGTGGTAATAGCTGAATGAGTTCATAAAACTTTGCACTGGACATTCGAAAATACTTAAAGAACTTTTCGGCATCTCCAAGTAAATCAGGAAATAAGTGGTAAAACTCTCCACATGTTTCTCTTTTAAGATTAATGTTATGGATCCAGAACCGTGGTTTATGTTTTTCCATTTCTTCGCAGCATAAGGCAATCATAACATCTTCGTCAGATTCTGATGAAGTAGAACTCATTTTTTTTTATATCGCGTATTTAAAACTTTGTTTGTAACGTATTGTTTCACGTCTCTACTCAAGTGCTGCTGAAGGCAAACTGAATGTTCCGATTCAGTGCGCGGCAAACACTTCCGATCCGACCGTGCCGTTCCGAGCGGTCTGTGCCGAGTCGATTCAGTGCGCGTGCAGCTTAATGCATCGACTGTAAGCTGAGATCTCCGATTTGAACCTTTTATGACAAAGTAATTTGCCATAAGAACTCTTCTGAAAAATTAAGTGCTCGGTATGCCCTTATGTAGGATTGAAATAGTGAAAAATCTGATACTACATATATAGCAGTTTTGTTTTATAAATTTGTTTTTAGAAATGAAGATCTTTTTAAAGAATTAACCCATGCTGATCTAAAGAACTTAATCCCAAAATTAAGGTGACATTAAATCACATAACGTCCCGACCTAAGTGCGCTTGTTATAAATTATAATACACAGCAATTATTTATTGCTATATTTATTGGATAATGTAAGTTTTTACAACGTTTATTTTAGTATTTTAGTTCAAGATTATAAGTTACTGTTTAGGTTACTTAATTCGTATTTCTTCTGAAACGCACATTTATTATTTAAACAGCCAAGGATTCGTAAGTTATTTAAGTGATATTTAAATGTATCGTGAGAAATTACATCAACATTGCTTTTTCAGTACCGTATGCCCTTATTGTGTAAAAAAGTTTTATGATAGTTCCTCGAAGAATCGTCACAAAGAATTCACCCATCGGTAGCTACAGTTGAAACGAAAAATAGAAAAGGGAAAATATATTTGTCCAAAGTGTCCCGCAAAAAACAAACAAAATATTTTATCTTATGCTTTATTAATGAAACATATTTCAGATGTTCATAATATCATTATTAAAGAGGAAAAACTAAAATTTGATAAATTCGAAGATTTTGAAAATTGGAGGTATATTACAATTCACATTTAAATCAAATGAGCCGATTTTTTTCTACAAAAGAAAAATAGAGCAACAAACATATTTTCCACGTAAACGGCAAAGAAAAGTGTAAAGTATGTTTTCTTGACTTATTTTTGAGTAAATTTTAAGCTTTGCATCAAGATATGTTGTTCGCTTCTTCAAAGGTGAAAATTGAAGAACCTGATGGTAAGGCAGGGCATGCATCAGAATCAGATTTTAATGATTTCGTAGTAAACATTACTAAGATGTACAAACATAATATTAATGCCACATCAAGTATTTCATCTGAAATATTTAATAATGTAAGATATATGTATTTTTATTGGTTTATTTATTAACATTAATATAATTTAGAGTAGAATATAGAAATTAGAATATAGGTAGAGATCGCGACGACAAAATAAATTTTAAAAGAAATATTTTAAAATTGAATTTTCGAAGTTCCACGAAGCGGACAATTGGTAGTTTTAGCAAGAAGAACGTTCTCTCGATCTTGAAAATCAACAAAGTAACATCCTTTGTAAAATCGCTGTGTACAAAAAGTTTCAATAAAATTCAATGTTATAAGAAAATTAATAGAAATTAATTAGATTCAAAAATTCAGAATGCTCATATTTCCAGTTTATGTTGAGTGAAACACCAAAATTCAAGTCAGTCCAGTAAAACAAAAATTTACCTCGTGGCAAGAATTTACATGTCAACGAATGGTCATTCTTTATGATTTATACAAAATGTATGTAAAAGAGATAATATGTAAACTATTGTTGTGATTAAAAATATTAAATTTTGAAGAAGAAAAAGCACTTACAAAAACTTAGATGTTCAAAAAACCTTTTCGTTATTTGAAAGTTTGAATTTATTTACAAAAAAAATGTAGTAAACTAAGCTGAGGTGACAAGTTTATACAGTTGCAAAGATCATCACAGGTTTCTTGCGCAGCCAAAATTTTTACTTTCAGCCGCTCATTTACAAATAAAAATTATAAAAATATGAAGATAGTGACAAGGATATAAATCGACAAAAGCATGGCAGCAAAGGGAAAACCAACACAAGACCTAGAAAATCGGCTTTGTTTGGTTTGTTTCGCAGAAAAAAAGAAAAAATATTATGTTGGTGAAGTTTCTGAAGAAGTGGAAATATAATTTACCCGAATTATTCCTTCGTTAAATCCTTTATCGACATCAATATTTTCTTGAAAAACTCCCGAAGAATGTATTGTAGTCGATAAGGATGACATAGCCTTATGTCATCCTGCGCCACACCGCACTATTTAAGAAAAACTTAAACTTAAGAAAATCTGTCAGCCAATAGAAACGTCTGAATTATAAACATTAAGCATAAACTTAATTATTCGTTTGCACCGTAGTACACTAAAAAAATGCACGTAATAGTACCTATTAAATTTTTATAAAAATTGTATAATTTAGGACACGTAGCATACATTTTTTCTTATAATCTAGTTTTTAAAGTAAATTTAAGTGTTTGCTGAAATTTTTAGATTTCTTTAAAATTACAGAGTAATTTGGTGTTGTATATATTTTTCCTTCAAAATTTACTTTACTTTCAACGTTTTAAAGTAAAATTACATAATGTACGTAAATTTCTAGCAACAATATGTACATGAAAATTATTTTGCAATATCTGCAAAATTGTACATATCGTACAGGATGTGGATGACATCACCTCAGTGCAGTTTGTTTTATCTTATGGCGCCAAACACCTCGTGGCGAATTTTATAGTGTTATATGTACAGTAGCGATCTAAAGTAAGTTGGCAAACAGTTTTTACAAAAAATTATTAGAAAAGAAATCATTTAGTGGACTATCATATATTTTCTAAAAGTATGTAGATTAATACGTAGTTTAACGTATAAAACTTGCAGTTGGTATAAAACAAAGAAGTATATAAGCGAATTGAATTTTATGGAGGGTTCAAAAGAAAATTGGCATAACATCCAAACAATATCAAAACAATAATAAGCGTTCATAAAAGTTAATTTGATTGAAATATATCTTTCTTGATAATACATCGACATGCCCAGAAGGAAAGAGTATTCAGAAGATTTAAAAACACGGTTCTTAAATGGTTAAAAATGGAAATTCATTGAGAGCAGCAGAACGCGAATTTGACATTCCAAATCAAACAATAAGTCTCTGGTGTCACAAATATAATAAATATGGATCAGTAGAGACACGCCCAAGAACAGGGCGACCACGAAAACAACCAAAAGAGAAGATAAAATGATCGTTCGTGAAGCAATAAAAATCCTCGTGTAACGGCTACACAAATTGTTCAAAGTTTTAACGAAAATCGCGAAGAAAATATACATGTTTCGACAGTGAAACGTCGACTATATGCAGCTAAACTATTTGGCAGACGTCCTTGTAAGAAACCACTTATATCAAAAAAGAATCGGATAGCCCGTCTGAAGTTTGCTAAAATCACTTACACTGGGAAAAAAGATTGGTCCAAAATTCTTTGGAGTGACGAAAGTAAGTATAATTTGTTTTCCTCGGATGGTATTAAGTATATTCGACGTCCAGAAGGTAAAAGATATGATATTAGATATCAAGTTCCTACTATAAAACATGGTGGAGGGAACGTCATGGTGTGGGTTGCTTTTCTCGTGATGGCATTGGATCTCTACACAGAATTGATGGCATTATGGATCGGTTTATGTATGCCGACATACTGAGGGATCATATGCTACCACATGGCAAGAGAAAATGCCGCGCGGCTGGATATTTCAGCAGGATAATGACCCAAAACATGCTTCACAGCATGTTAAGCAGTACATGGACAAAGCTAAAATTCGGCTTTTAGAGTGGCCCAGTCAATCTCCAGATTTGAATCCCATAGAGCATTTGTGGGAAGAGCTCGAACGTCGAATAAGAAGTGAAAATTATAGTAATACCACTAAATTATGGGAAGCATTGCAGAGAGAATGGTCAAAATACCATTAGAACGTTTAGAGAAGCTGGTTGACTCGATGCAATCACGATGTAAAGCTGTTATCGCTGCAAAAGGGTTTGCAACAAAGTACTAAATGTTTTTAATCCATAGTTGTTACTATATGTATTTCTTTATTTTTTTGTTTTAAGAGCGTTTTGTCATAACTTGATAAATAGAAATATTTCGAAATTTTCGTTTTTTGAATTTTTTCACGTTAATAAATTTTCTAGAAAATTATATTTATATTTTTTAATTTAAAGCCTTTTAAGGAATAAATATTTGAAAAATTAAAGCAAAATATTGAACTTTGAAAAAACTGTTTGCCAACTTACTTTAGATCGCTACTGTATGTACTATATTCATGTGCCGTTTTTGATTATTGTTAGGTAAGTAAGAAAGCTCAAAATTACATTTAATTTTCAAATTTTTACATCAGCTGGAAACATATGCTGCTCAACGATTTTTTTAAATCGACCATAACCTCCGTCAGTTGATCAAATTAAAGAAGAATGGCCAGTTTTGCTTACAGAAAGAGGTATATTTTAGCACTACGAAAATTAATGAACATGAACGTTAATGAATTAGAATTAGGTAACCTGGTCTAAGAGTACGCATTCGGTAAGAGTACGCAACAGCAGAAACCGTGAAGTTGTTTGTGATACTCGGCTAACTTCAGTCGTATTTTGATTCCGTGCGCAACAACAAGTGTTGTGCAAAAAACCAATTTCAAGCAAAACACGGAAATTACGTAAGTTTAAAGTATTTTTCTTAAAACCTTAAATATTTTACAATATTCAACGTATTTTGAGAGTAGACTGCAATTATTTTGCAAAATGAAGTTAATTGTTAAGTTTTCAAGGACGCACCGGTCGCATGTAGCGAGCGTAATTTGTGTTAATTATTCAGAGATGGCGTTACGTGGCGCTTGTTGACGATTTGGCTCGTGTGTCTATGAGTACGCAGTACGTCCCTTTTAAGAGTACGCGCGTACTCTTACACGAAATTATTTTAAGTTGATTTCTTTACTGTATTTTTATCTTATTCTAGGGAAATAAATAAAAGTATAATAAGTATAAAAGTATAATGTGTTGGTAATATTATATATTTTGTACACAGGATGGCTAGACGTCAAAGAAAAACTGAAAGAAGTCTTTGTACTCCAGAGCAGTGGATTGATGCCAAGTCACGCATCGAGGCAGGCGAATCAAAGAGGGCAGTTGCTAAATCATTGGGGATGCACGAAGCCACATTGCGAAAAAGACTGAAGAGATCGTCTCCAGCTTCAAGCTTGGGCAGATACTCCAAAACCTTTTCCTCAGAAATGGAAGTAGAGCTGTGCAACTATATTAAAAAAGTTGATAATATGTTTTATGGATTAACCACTCAAAAAATACGAGAAATCGCTTATAATTTTGCTGAAAAAAATGGATTAGAACATCGTTTCAATACGGAAAAAATGGCTGGTACAGAGTGGCTTCGGATATTTTTGAAAAGACACCCAGATTTGTCATTACGTGCACCAACCTCCACCAGTGTTGCTCGTGCAATAGGCTTTAATAAACCTCAATGTGATCGCTACTTTGAAAATTTGGCGAAGCTGTTAGAAACGTATAAGTTTCCTTCTCATGCAATTTATAATATGGATGAGACTGGAATCTCAACAGTACCAAATAAGGCTCCAAAAGTCTTATCTACTAAAGGGAAGCGTTGCGTCAACAAGATTTCCAGTGCTGAACGTGGGATCAATGTGACTCTCATAAATGCGGTAAATGCTGCAGGGAATTTTATTCCACCCACCTTCATATTTCCTCGCAAACGAATGAAGGCCGAGCTTTTGGACGGAGCTCCACCTTCTTCTATAGGAATGGTGTCAGACTCGAGTTACGTTAACAGCTCTTTATTTGTGGATTGGTTATCTCATTTTAAAGACCACGCAAAGCCTAGCAAAGATAATCCAGTATTATTAATACTTGACAATCACACTTCACACTGCACCTTAGACGCGGTTCATTTCTTTCGGGAAAACCACATTCACGCTTTGACAATCCCACCCCACAGCAGTCACAAAACTCAGCCGCTCGATCGCTGCATTCATAACAGCCTCAAGCTTTTTTATGCAGCAGAGTGTGAAAAATGGATGCGCAACCATCCCGGTCGAGTGATAACTGTTTATCAAATTGCTCAAATTTTGACTCCAGCTTACCTTAAAGCAGCTACACCCGCTAATGCCATACAGAGCTTCAAGATATCAGGAATTAAACCGTTTAACCCGGACATTTTTGGAGAAGAAGATTTCTTAGCTAGCGCGGTGACTGAAAGGCCACTGACACAAATTTCAGACAATTCTCCACAGCCTTCGTGTTCAAGAAATGAGACATCTAGTCAGCCGCTGGTTGAGTCAGATAGAGCGCGTACACCACTTGCCTGTCTTTCTCTGCAGCCCTCGTGCTCAACAAATGAGGCATCTAGTCAGCCGCTGGTTGAGTCAGATAGAGCGCGTACAGGACTTGCCTGTCTTTCTCCGCAGCCCTCGTGCTCAACAAATGAGGCATCTAGTCAGCCGCTGGTTGAGTCAGATAGAGCGCGTACACGACTTACCTGTCTTTCTCCGCAGCCCTCGTGCTCAACAAATAAGGCATCTGGTCAGTCGCTGGTTGAGACAGATAAATCGCGTGCACCACTTGCTTGTCTTCATATACAAAACATGGAATCGCCTCATATACCTATTGAAGATATAGCCCCTACCACGAGCTGAATATCTTTCAAGATCTAACCGTAAAAGAGCTAAGTCAGATATTTTGAGTGGGTCTCCATACAAATTGGCTCTCGAGGAGTCTTTGGCCTCAAAGAATGTACCAAAGCGTGTTTCAAAACCATTATTAAAAGCTACTCTTAAAAAGGCCAACAGATCAGCTAAAGTACCAAAGAAGATGCCCAAAAAAAAGGTATGGAGATGTCCAAATTGCTCAGAAATCTACACGGACCCTCCCGCGGAAGATTGGATTGAGTGCTCAAAATGCTCCGAGTGGTGGCATGAGGCTTGTACAATTTATGACGGACAGGGAATTTTTATTTGCCACCTCTGCAAATAAAAAGAAAGCAATGCGTACTCTTATCAACGTAGATGCGTACTCTTACACAATATGGTTGGTAAGAGTACGCAATTCCCATTTTTTATTTTTTTTTTTTTCAGAAATATTTTATAATTTTGTTTTTTTTTATATTACTTTATGAAAGATATTTAAATTGTCGACGTAATAAATGCTAAGTGGATCTTCTAGACTTGAGTTTTGTTTTTATAGTATTTTGAATCTTAAGTGCGTACTCAGACCAGGTTACCCTAACATTAAAAAAAATCTAAAAATTATTTGTTACACCGAATTAAAGAAAAAGATGAAAAGTAGTGTACATAATAAGGGCTAATGACGAAGATACACAATGTATTGAAGCCTTAAAAATGATTTCTATACTTTTAAAAGAGAACATTGAAGACATTTTATATACGTTAACTGATGTATGTTCATTTAAATACTTTTAATTTTAGGTACTTTGCACTAACTTACACTTATTTTAGGAGGAACAAAATCTAGAACTGGTAAATTTAAAAACTTTAAGTCCATGTATTGTGTGTTTTGGAGATGGTAAGTAAAATAAAAAACTAAACAATTCTTTAAATAAATAATATTATTTTCAGGTGAACTTAAAAAGTATCATGTTGTTATAAAAAAAATTAAAATTAATAACGGCACTTCATCGTTTTGTAATTGTTTAAAACAGTGCTATGCATGTTTTTACAATTTTAATATGAAGTATCCAAAGTCCGTTTCTGCTACTTGGGAATTTATTCAAAGATACTTTTTAAAGTGCCACTCTAACATAGGGACAAAAGTCAAACTTTTTCGAACTCGAAAAAAAAGTAATAGCGCTAATAAAAATTTAGCAGATTTTGATTTGGTAATTCTTTTTCTTCAAAATCTTTATTTTATATGCTTAATAGGTATATTTATTTTTTAGGATCCTGCAGTAGTGAAGATTTAGAAAGTTTTATGTGTACTTTTAAGTTTTAAACATTATTTTAGGTTGTTTTACGCCTGTTTTTAGGTAAAGTTCAAATAAATAATTTTAGTTTTATATTTTTTATTACTACTATATTATTATTTTTGGATTATTCCTTACATTTAATTTAAGGTGATCCACCTAATGTTGCATCTGGCAAAATCCCCAAAGTTGCTATAAAATTTTATTACAAAATAATTTTTATTCTCACATGTTCTTTTTTTAGGTACCGATGAAAAGAAAGTACTTCAGATGTGAGTGACTTAAAAGTTAAAATTCATATTTTAAAATTTATGTTGATATAGGATGTATTTTTCTTTTCTTCACGTTTTAGGTTATGGGCGAAGGAAGTGGACAACAAGAACTTCAAGAGAGTAAGTAATGTGAAACTAAAATATATTTACTAAAATGTATATGATTATAAATTAGAGCCAAACAGAAAACCATCAATTTTCGATATTGGAGACACTACTTCTGAATCCTCGCCCAGTATGATTTCATTTTTAATCTTTTGAACTTACTTATTAAAATATTAATTTTCAGGCAGTAGCGAAGGTGACGATACTATTGCTTCCTTAAGATTTTGAATCAAGGACTTCAATGCAAAAAAGGAAAAAGTATATTTGATAAGTTTAACTTTTATATTTTTGTAAAATATTCTTTATTCTATTGTTTTATGTGTAAAACTTGTTTATCATGTATCGTTGGAATATCAATATTCCAATTGTTGAAAAGGAAAAATATGACTATTTCAAACTTTCCCTATACCAATACTTACTACCGAAAACAATTTTAAAATTATCCTACCCAGTTCAAAATTCCTTATTTTAAATGAGCAATATTACTCGAACTTTTAAGATAGACGTAAAGAAATACAAACCAACGAATATCTATACGAAGAAAATACATATGAAATACTAAAGAATGAAGACAGCCTATGTGAAGTACAACTCCTAAAGTTTTCGGAAAGTACAACAAATTGTAAGCAAGAAAATATTAAATTAAACAATATCAAAATTCAAAAATTGAAAATGGAAATTGGATAGTAATAACATCAAAACAATTATTGGTTCATCAAAAACGTCAAGAAGAAAAACAAAACGTCCCCTTAAAATGAACATATCTAATCATATTAGATTTATATCGAATGATTCTTTGTTTAAAGGTGAACATGAAGAATTAAGATTCAATAATTCTTTGCGTAAAGAGTGCATTCAAAATTATTTTGTAGAAATCACAACAAATTATATCCACTGATGGTGAACTGGATAACGTACAATACAATATCTTCCAGAATTTTTATTTAATGGTATGGCTACATTGCACAAACTCAATTGTTTCCAGAATTAATTCAGAAAATAATGAATTTATTGAAGCTGTAACCTTTATGCTGTGATCAATTCCCGTGTGAATGTTGTCATATTCCGATAGAAATTAACGATGTACTGCAAGAATTACCTAGAAAGTTTGATAATATGGCGACAATACAGGTAAAATTAAAAAGCCACGTACTTCATTCAACAGATTACAAGTACAAAACTATTGGAGCAGCCGTTGTATGCGAAGCATTATATTATTTAATTAGTACTTCGTTATATAAAAAATATAACATAAAAATTGATAAACAATATTTTGAACTATATGAAAGACAGAAGTACTGGTCGTAGATCAAAATAATCTAATAAATAACAGCATTAAAATAATAGCCCCCGGACAAGATAAAAACCTGTTCCATGGCACATGGTGCCCGATTTAGAGGAATTATGTTTTCCTACCATATTTGCAGGGCATAGTTTTGAAATAAAAATAATATAAAATACTTATAACGATAGGGCCAAATCAGAAAGTAGGAGATTAGATAGAAGGTCATGTGTACCGACACGTATTTTGTATATGGCAAAGAAAAACTAGAAAATCTTGCTTAGCTAATATAAACATGTGCCTTAGAAAGAGTAAATACAATAACAATAATATAACAGCTTCAAATGTACTAAATACGGAATTCATGAACACGCTAATAAACTTCGATGCCGGATACAGAATTTTGAAACAAATTAGATCATCGCCAAGTTATTGGGAAACGCGAAAAAGGAAATTTGGCAATGATAAGACATTGGAACAACATTATTTTTAACATTATCTGCAGGTGAAAAATATGGCCAGAACTATTAAAAACTCTCATGAAATTAAATCGTGGAAAAAATATTACAATAGAGGAAGCTTATAAACTGGACGAGAGCGAAAAAACTAAATTGATTCGAGACGATCCAATTACTTGCGCTCGATATTTTGATTTTAAAATGCACAAATTCATGCAACTGTTGAGAAAAAATCATAGCATTTTCGAGTCATATTATGTTGAAGATAGTTATTCCAGAGAGGAATTTCAAATGCGTGGATCCCCACACGAACATATTTTTGTGGCTAAAAGATGCGCCAAACTGTGCCCGGGACAATAAAATTGAAGAATGTGTTGCATTTATCGATAAATTTATTACTTGCGAATATGATCTTAATAATTCCTACGTATCGCTCCTGTTTCTTAAACATACCCACACTTGTAATAAAGGAAAACTTAATAAAAATAAATATCGATTTAATTTTCCAATCCCAGTAATGCCAAGAACAATGATATTAGAACCTTTAGATAAAGAAGATAATTTTGAGTGCGTGAAACAACATTTAGTATATATTAGAAAGGAAATGCAATATTTGTATAAAAAACAAGAACTTATTTCGTTCGAGAATTTAAAAAAAAACTAGGAATATCTGAAGAACTTGACATATTAGCGATTCAAAGTTCGTTGAAGAGAGTACAAGTATTTGTTAAGAGAAGTAGTTTAGAAGTAGGAATGAATGTTTATATGAATACGAGAAACTGCAGGTGAGCAATCTGCAAGAACAGTGTACTTTTCGTTGTTCCACGCTAGAATGATGTACGGTCTTTTGGCATGGGGTAATGCAACGCAAGCAAAAAGGGTTTTTATCATGCAGAAAAGGTCCGAGCCATAAAAGCAGTAGCAAGTGGAACGCATTGTGAAGCAATATTTCGCGAACTTCACATATTAACACTCCCATCAGCATATGTATACGAAAGTGTAACCAAAGTAAGAAAGGATCTTGAGATTTTGACGAATACGGCAAAGCACGAATACGAAACGAGAAATCGACAAAAAATTCTAACGGAAAGGAGGAGGTTAAAATGTTCGGAGGGCGCGAACCTTGGCATAAAGCTATACAACGCTGTACCAGAGAACATAAAACATCTACCTTTGAAAAAGTTCAAAAGGAAAATTAAGGAGCTTCTCATAGAAAGGGCTCTATACAATATTACAAGCTTCTACTAAGTCGCTTACTGGGGTTGAGATGAAAACCAGCGGTAGCTGATCTTCACCTTTTGCATCGTGCTGTTTTTTTTTTATTTTGTAGGCATAAATTTATTAATTTCTGCAGTTTGATGCAATAAAGATTTTTATTATTATTATTATTATTATAATAAACAAATACTGTCGCAGTTTGAAGCTAATATGGACTTTCAATTTATTACTGAGGAATACGGATTAGCTTTGTATGTAATTAATTATATTTCAAAAATTGACGCTGGCCTGTCAAAATTGTTAAGAGCTGCAGCTACAGATGCCGAAAATGTAAATACTAGTATTAAAGATAAATTTCGGGAAATTTCAAACCCTCGCGTCTTAAATCCCTCGGTGCTCCGCACCTGGTGATTTAATCTTGGCGCTAGGGTGAAAACACCTAGCTTCACAACCTGGGTGTATAATATACAATTAGTTTAACAGCAATAACAAAATTTAGTAGTGTCTTAAATATCACAAATAAACTACAATATCAGTTATTAGGTAACAATTTCCAGTAGTTCCCGCGGAAGCATTGGCAATACACACAAGCCAAGGTCAAACCTATACTGCCGTTTGTATCGTTATTTCAAAATCTCGCAGAATTACTCGCCCTATGCTATATGTTGCTTTAAGCAGTGGTGCGTTATGTTTGTAAGTTTAAATTTGGCGCGCTAAATTTAAGACAGTCAGCGCCGTCGTAAAGAATTCAAATTCTTTAAACATAAATTTAAACAGGGGATCAAACGTAAAACTACCTCAAATAAAGTTACCCATGTTTTCCGTTTTGCGGATTTTAAAGGCTATTTTGATTCATTCATAGCGTTGGTTCATAATAATAATAATGATCTTACGCCAATTGAGAAATTCATTTACTTAAAGTCAAGTTTAAATCATTCTGCTCAACGTTTGGTTTGCGATATTCAAATGTCGAACGAAAACTACGACATGGCTCTTGAAATATTACGCGAAAGATTTGACAATCCTAAATTAATTATACAGAGATTCCATTACAAATTGCAACATTGTGGTGCGCAGCAACTCCTGTGCTCCGTTCGTGAAGCCTACTGGTCTATTTCTGGAAAGAACACTGCGAAAATGATTATTCGTAAATGTATAAAATGTTTCAGAGCCAATCCCTCGTCATATATCCTCTATGGAAAATTTACCCCTTAAACGCCTTCAGGCTGAGGCACCTGCCTTCTACCATACCGGTCTTGATTTTGCGGGACCCGTTTTGATACGCGATCGAAAAACACGAGGCGCAAAACCCATTAAGGCCTATATTTGTTTGTTTATTTGTATGACAACAAAGGCTATCCATTTAGAGTTAGTCTCATTCTTGACCACGAAAGGTTTCTATCGGTATTAAAGCGGTTTATTAGTAGAATAACACATTATATCGATCAGATTCACAAGACAAATCACGTGGGTTAGTTTGTTTAATAAAGAACAAATATGAAGTACGCGGAACATACCATTTTAATTGATAAATATCATGTAGAATTGTTCGCGTTTAAAATTTTGGTTGATTTTATTGTCATAAGTGGTTAAAAATCACCTGAAGTTCCCGATGTAGTATTTGAAGAAAAATTTTTAAAAAAATATAGACGATATGGTAGACACCACAACAAAAAGTGTTTTGCTGGGAGATTATAATTACAAAATGCACGATGGTGAAGATGCTTTTTTACCAAATTTATTAAGATCATATACCATGTAGGGGAGAGGTCCCGGGTATGAGACAGCTCCAGGTATGAGACAGCCGGTTTTTTTCATAATGCAAGGCCAAAAAAGCCGATATGACTACCTTAAATGTTTCTTACGGTATTAATACTGAATACTGCTTTACTTGTAGTGCTTGCATCACTTGAAAATTTTGTTAGTGAAATTATATTGCAAAAACTCTTTTTAATTTTTTTTCAAGTGTTATTTCTTCGAGCTAATCAATTGAAAAAGGTAAGTGTAATGCATTAGCATTTAGTGTTTTACTTATATTTTGCAATTCAATATTGGATTATACCAATTTATTGTTGGAAAGAATTTTTTACCGTTATTCTTAAAATGACGACATTATCCAGGTATGAGACACATTATATCACCGGGTATGAGACACTTTTTTTTTAACTCTAATTGTATACAACTTTTAAATAATCGTCATTTTTGTTGGCATAAAGCGTTTATATACCACTTAACTAGTGTTTTGATCAATTTTTTGTATTTTAGCCATGTCACCCCAGAAAGGCAAACCGTACACCAACAAAAGATTTTAATGCTCTGCTTCAAGCCATTAAAGCTTGTTTGTTGCAGAATAAAAGCATACGATCGGCTGCCCGGCAACATGGCGTTGATAAAAGCTCTTTACAGCGTCATGTAAAAAAAGTGAAGGCCAATTTTGCCAATATTGCGTTAATCAATGATGTAGAACTGTTGGAATTCATTAGAATCTCAAATAGGAAGATTCCACCAAATATGGTATGTTTTTTTTCTTGATAATGAGATTTTTCCAATGAATTCTCCATTACTTTGCTAGGTGTTCACTATCTCTCAAGAAAAAGACTTAGTAAAATATATTATTAGATGCGTTAATCATTATTATGGCCTAAGTATCGACGAGTTAAAGGAATTGGCTTACCAGTTGTCAAAAAACTCAAAGTCCAATATCCGTCTGTTTGGGATAAGCAGTTGAAAGCGGGTCGTAAGTGGTATTACCTTTTTATTAAACGCCACCCCGAACTTACGCTTAGAACACCTGAGCAAACATCTATGAATCGGGTCAAAGCTTTCTGCAAAGAAAATGTAGACAAGTTTTTCACAAATTTGGCCCGGTTATTAGACGAATTTCAGTTTAATGCCACGTCCATTTATAACATGGATGAGAGCGGGTTTTCAACTGTTCCAAGCAAGCTTGGTAAGGTCATCGCCTTGAAAGGAGCTAGAAGAGTTGGAAAAGTGGAGGCGGCCGAGCGTGGTACGATGGTGACTGCGGCAGTAACTGTTAGTGCGGGGGAAATTCGATTCCTCCATTCTTTTTGTTTCCACGAAAAAACATGCAGTCGTCCTTTCTAGACAATGCATCAACTGGAACGGTCGGCTTCGCGAATGATTCTGGTTGGATGTGCCAGCCAGAGTTTGTTCGATATATTCAGCATTTTGTAAATATGTCAAACCATCGACCGAGTCGCCCGTTCTATTATTAATGGACAATCACAATTCACATTTATCAGTTGATGCACTGGATATGGCGGCCGAAAATGGAGTACACATCCTTTCATTCCCTCCACACTGCAGCCATAAGTTGCAGCCCCTAGATGTGTCGGTCTTCGGCCCTACGAAGGCGTATTATAAATCCCAATGCTCTGCGTGGCAAAAAAATAATGCCAATAAGGTAAATTAACTCAATTGGTTCATTTATTTTACTAAATATTTTACATTTTTCTAATTTTTTTGTTTTGATTTTTTTTAACAGGTTTTGGAAATACGACACATTGCTGGGCTTGTGTGTGGAGCATTGGATTTGGCGTTAACACCAAAAACAATCAAATCGGGCTTTGCTGCATCGGGCATTGTTCCGTTCAATCCCGACATCTTTACCAATGATGATTTTGTTCAAGCAGTTGAACAAAATGCTAAAGAAGTTGCGGTTGACGCTGATTTGGACCAAGAGGAGCATCGGCATATTTCAATCGGTCAAGAAGAAAACGTGCTGTTGACACCTGAACTGTCAGAACCATCGACATCTCGTTCAACAACAGGTATGTCAGGTGCAACCACTTTTTCTTTCCTTTTGGATGAAATTGGCCCACTGCAAGCTGCTAGCCCAAAAATCTTCAAAACGAGGCCGAAAAGCGATGGAGAGTAGTGAGCTAACTTCTCCAATAAACATTGCCATTTTAAAAGAAAAAGTAGCAGCAAAGAAGGCCAAACCCAACCAAACATCGCCGAAGAAAGCAACACCACCAGCCAAGCATTCTAAAACCACCACCTTAAGACGAAGACAATGATTTCTGTATCATTTGTTTGAAATTGGTGCCGGCCAAATCTAACACCCTGCTAACAGCAAACGGCCGGATCATTTAAAGTGTGCAGACATGCGTGCGAGCTTTTACACCTGCAATCATTGTAACAGCGATTTGGATGATTAATGAGATAAAAATAATATATTTTTATATGTATATTAGTTGATGGCTTTCAAAATTAATAAATGTAATATTTTCAAATAGATATCTGGTTTCTACTTCATAGTTTACAATTTTTAGTGGATTTTTCTAGGTGTCTCATACCTGGGTACAAATTTTATTTTTGCTAAAAAAACCTATCTTCACAAAATTGGTTATAAATATTTGTGTGTTAATGAATTCAATAAATTTCTTGGGATAAAAGTTGCGTATTTATATTACCTTTCCAACGGCATATAGAACATCCGATTTGATTTAACCAGTGAAAATTTGTGGCTTAAAAACAAAACCCGTCTCATACCCGGAAACATTCCCCTACTCATGGTTGCCACTCAATACACACACAAATTTACGTTCACATATAAATGTAATATTTTCTACATTTTGCAAATTCGAGGTGGGGTTTATGAAACCTATTTATCGTACCATAAAGTAATTTATGCTATAATAAACGATGATTTAGAAAAAGCCACAGATATAATTGATTTAAACAGAAAACAAGTATAGGAAAATTATTGCGATAAACCAGCAAGTAACATTAAAAGTTTCGAAAGTAAATGAATAAATAATAAATATGTGAATAATATGTGAAAATATATGAATAAATGAAAAAAAGTAGTGACAAATGTATTGACAACTTCAATTCTTGGCCTCGTTTAAACAATAAAGTTCATCAAGAACTTTCGGAACTTAAAACCGCATAACACTCGTTATGTAGTTTTTCAAGAAATATCAAATTTTCCCTTGGAAAACTTCTCAAATTTAACTCATTTACAAAGAGTCGTAGCATATATTCTACGATTCAAACATAATTCATTAAATGCTCAAGTCGACAGAAATTCTAGCCCTCTTTCTCCAACTGAACTATAAAAATCGTTACACTGTCTGGTTAAATTAGTCCAGAAAGAACATTTCAATCAAGAATTATTTTCTCTAAAAAGGAAAATTTATTGAATAAAAATAGTAAAATTTTAAACCTCAACTCTTTTTTGGATGAAAACGAATTGTAGGAGGGCGCCTCCAAAATTCTGATTTAGTATATGCAGCAAAGTAGGTTAACTATACGGATTCCACAATCAACTGTGATTTTTTCCCATAAGATTAACATGGTAAGTTTTACTCAAAATAAAACTGCAAAATAATTGCAAAAACACTAATTAATCATTCATGTCACTTTTACTACGAGCTTGAGTTTAATTTTACGATTCATAGCTTTTAAAATTAACATAAGATTTAAATCATCATATTTTTTGATCTGATATAGAATGAGTTCATTAACATCCTATAACTTTAGGTACAATATGGAATTGTTATGACATTGTTTTATTTATGATTAAAAAATTCATCCCCCCAGCTCACCAATTGTATATAAACAGGTAAAAGCATTAAAAAAAATATTAGTAATCAACTGTTAGTGCTACTTTGAAAGCAGAACAACCTGAAAAAAGTAAGTTTTATTATTTTCTTTATTCTTCTTTTTAGTTTTATTTTTTGTTCTTAGTGGCATCTCGCAATGATCAAACTGCACAGTCATCAGGCAGAGATCCTAAGCCTGATACTACAAGAAATCATGAAATGCTGGTTTATCAAACTACATATCAGTTAAATAAATCAAAAACCAAGCATCTTGCAATCGGTCTTAGTACTATCAATTGGAACCCCATAGTAAAACTAATTAACAACAAATTTTGCGAAATCAGTATTCTAGAAGAAGAATGGATGACTTTGATGAGTTATAAAGAAGTATTAATGAATATTTTTGATGGAGTTAAACTCAATCCAATAGTAATATCCAAAAATTTAACGATTAATAGTGAGAAATTTTCTGACACTCTTATAGTGCTAAAAATAAGTAATGCAACAAATTACTTATATTTAGGCAAAGAGACGGTTAGCTCATTTTTAAATTTAAATCATATTATAAAAAACAGATTAAAAAACTTAAAATTATTGGATTTTTATCAATATTATAAAGACTCCTTATCAGCAGCTTCCCAACTAGAAGAGGGTAGGAATATTCAAGAAAATTTGCAATATTTATTGGATTGTACAGGTGACTACGGGAGTGAAAATGAGTATATTTTGAGAGAAATTTTATATTATCATAATTCGGTAATTTTGAGGGATTATAATAATAAAATTTATTTTAGAAATTAATGTATGGTTAAAAGGTAAAAAGTTTTTCTGTAAAAATTTTTAATAGTCATTGTTCAAAGTTAGTTATTTAGTTAGTTAGTAGTAGTAGTAATAATAATAATAATAATAATATGATTATTGGTGTTAGATACTAAATTACTTTTTTTGTAAAATTTAAATAATTTATAATTTATAAGTAGTACTGCGAATATATATAATTAAATAAATAAATAAATAAAAATATGAAACACATTTTTTTTGAGTAGTTATTTTTTAACAATATGCATGTTCAGTTTGATATGAATTATTGTTACACTCAATCATGGCTAAACCTCCAAATAGAGTATTAAAATCACGTTTGCGTCTTGACGCACATAGACAATTCACTAAATATTCCACTTCGATGTGCATATTACCAGGTTCATTTATCACAGCCACATCTCGTATTTCGCTTCCCCGAGGGCACTCTTTCTTAAATAACCGTTTGGTATGTTTTATCATTGCACACCCACAATCATAATTCTGATCAGTGCGAGAAAAGACTCCGTACCATCGGTGAGGATTGCGACCAGCCAAATTAGCAGGACGTACACTAATTAAGGTAAAACCTGGTGGGACGCTTGCTTCAATTATATTTCTTGCTGTCTGCATTGCATTCACATCAACAACAGCAGTGCAGGGTAAATTGTTACCCTCGACATTAATAAAAAGAAAAAGAAAAACTACCGTATTTAAAGAATACATTGTGCACGAAGTTAGTACTTTATTACAATTGAAAATTACTCGAACTAGATGAGCTTTTTATATAAAATTTGAATGTAAATAATGATTCTAAAACTCCCTATATGGTAACATGAAACGGAGTATAATGTAGCCAGTTTAAACAAAAACAAATTCATGTAAACACTTTTACGCGATTATGTTAAAAGAACTAGAATATAACTAGATCTTTAAACCATGTTTGATAGCCTGCTTAAGAGCCCTATAATGAATAACGAGACGGTCTTTATCGTATAACGTGGTAACCAACTTTTTTTGTTTTGCACCTGGAGGTATACGATGTTCAGGACAAAAAGGGTAGATCTTTGTGAGCATCGTGTATCGCCTCGGGGTATTCTAGATCAACTTGTAGTATATATCCTATCGGACTCTCATCGGGAACTTGGTTTATATCAAAGTTCAAGTTTTCACACCATGCAAATCCTGAATGAGGTAAAAACTGACACATTGCCCATCCATATACTAAAAAATCACAGTTAAAAGTATTTATTAACAAATTTTTAATTAAACTTACAATTATTAACGTCATAGTACTGCAAATAAACGTCCGGTTGAGTAGAATCGTAATTTGTCATATAAAGGGTCTACCAATCAGGGTTTGTTTTAAATTTTAAAAAAACACATATTTTGTATGAAAATTTTCTAATTCTCTACTGAAATATGTTGTAGGGGCTTGAACATTTATGAATGGAAAACAATATCCGGTAAATGTCCTCCACGACTACGTTTGCAGACGTCGATTCTTTTAACAAAATTTTCGAATACATTTTTGCATAATTGCGAACTTATTTCTCGGATGACGGCTTCGATATTTGTTTTTAGTTCTGAAATTGTTTGTGGATTATTCGCGTAAACATTATCTTTCACATAGCCCCACAAAAAGAAGTCCAATGGCGTTAAATCACAGGATCTTGCTGGCCAGTTGACGTCACCTTTTCGCGAAATTAAACGCCCGTTAAATTTAGTTTTCAATAGTTGGATTGTTTCTCGCGCTGTATGGCACGTAGCTCCATCCTGTTGAAACCACAAGTCTTCCACACCCATATCATCCAAAATAGGCCATAAAAAATTGGTTACCATATCCCTATAGCGAACTCCATTGACAGTAACGAAAGCACCAGCCTCATTTTCGAAAAAATAGGGACCAATGATGCCCCTACCCATAAACCACACCATACAGTGACACGAGATGGATGTAGTGGTTGTTCAACAACTGCTTTTGGATTTTCAGAAGCCCAAATTCGACAATTTTGCTTGTTAACATACCCGTTTAAGTGAAAATGTGCTTCGTCCGAAAAGATGATTTTTTCTGAAAAACAAGCACCACGTTCAATGATCCAATCAGCAAATCTAAGACGTTGAGAATGATCTGCTGGCTTTAATTCTTGTACCAGTTGTATCTTATAAGGCTTTAGAGCTAAATCCTTCCGTAAAATTCGCCATGTGGTCATTGTGGACAGGCCTAATTGTTGAGAACGTCGTGAAACCGATAAATTTGGGTCCTCTGTGACACTTTCACGTACTGCAGCAATATTTTCGATTGAACGACATGGACGAGCACATATTTTTGTGCTTACGTTTACTACTGAACCGGTGGACTCAAATTTTCGCACTAAATTCGCAATTGTAGTCTCAGATGGACGATCGTTACAAATAAAAATATCGCGAATTTTGCGAAATGTAGTCTTCACGGATCGACCATTTTCATAATGGATTTGAATTATCTTAACACGATTTTCGAGCGAAATCAAAGGCATTATATTAAATGTTGACCTTTTATTATACATATGATAAAAAACTGAATAACAGAACTGCCTACTTGACCTATTTCAACCAAATTTAAAACAAACCCCTGATTGGTAGACCCTTTATTTATTATTTGCCTTTGCATATCGATTGCTACATTGTGAAATTCCACCTCTAATGCCAAGTTCAATAAACATCATCATATCAATATCAGAAATTAATTGCAGTTTTACTCCGGTAACTTTTAATAGCGCCTGCCATGTCAGACCTGAAGCACTCACAAAAAGTGCTGCATCCAAACCGTATGTATTATAACAAATTTTCCTAAAATTTTCGAAAATTTCTGCCAATAATAAAACATCCGTTTTCAAATAAAGATCTGAGTACTCCCCCAAATTTTGTATATTAAATTCTTTCCATACAGTATTAGCATGCAAATAATCCGAATCGGATATATCACTTTCCGTAAGATGATTATAAAATTGTGCTTGGGGTGGTAATTCACATTCGTTAAGATTTTCTAATGACTTAATGTAATCGTATGGAAACACCCCCTTTCTTTGTAATAGATTAACCTGATTAGCATTAGGAAATTGACCTGCAACTATTTTCAATTCATCTAAGTATGAGACTATTTCTTCTATACTATAAGGAATGAATCTGAACGAATCTATGAATTTAAATTTAATGCGGGAGTTTTTTATATATTTGGTAAAGGAAATATATTTTTCTTTGTTTACCGGTAGTAAAATATGCTTCCTTCAA
Source organism: Lycocerus yunnanus (assembly GCA_036346125.1). Lineage (NCBI taxonomy): Eukaryota > Metazoa > Arthropoda > Insecta > Coleoptera > Cantharidae > Lycocerus > Lycocerus yunnanus. The sequence goes on from JARFIX010000261.1 coordinate 90,667, forward strand.
TTTCCAATGCAATATCTTTTATTAAGAAATGGCTGTCGTAACCGCTAAAATTATGTGACACTACTGCTATGACATTACAGTCTTGGTACTTTAGATTGCACGAATTGTGTGCGGCACCCCTAAATTTACCAGTAATATGAGCATGGTCTCTAACCCTTTTATCGTGATCGTTAAATATCTTTCCACATATATGACAAATAGTAGCTTGTTGAAAAGTTCTCTCTTCTTGTAAACTCAATTGCATAGGCTGTATTTCGTTAAAATCGGTTCAACGTAATTTACAATTTGTAATAATTCTTGTGCAAACCACTTCGCACAGTTAATGCCACGATGACTTCTGTAATATGATAGATTGTCATTATACAAGCATTTAAAATAATACCCTACACTAAAAGTGCAATGTTCTTGGTATAGAGTTGTTTTTAAACTCTTTTCTATGGTTGTAGGTTTTAAGTAACTTTCAAAATCCAGATAAATTATGAAAGGCATTTGTTCTTGGTGGGTAAAATTTTGATATTCCAGCACCTCACCCTTGTCAGGTAAGGTAATTTTACATTCATTTAGTACTGTACAATCTTTTTCATGCGTTTCCAACTTATCTTTAGTATAAAAGTAGTGAAGACATCTATCACATATATGAATACCTCTTTTAGAAGAACTACATTGTTTACTTATAAGTCTACTAAGATTTTTAATCCAACAGAAATGGAAAGTTATGTGCGGTTCTTCATGTTCTATCTTCTCAAGATCGTTATCATCGTATGTTGACTGTACCATTAATAAATTGATGTGACGTAGTTTTTTTTTTGTTATAAGAATAGGTAGTACTTTATGTCTATTCTTTACCTTCTCCAAAATAAATATGTTTATTGACACATCATTAAATTTTTCAAATTTCTTAACTTGTCCAATCGTCATAGGAAAACTTATATTCTTTAAATTCAAAACTTCTGCGTAGTGTGGATACGATGATTTTCGGGAAGCATTTACGCTGGCGGGGTATAAAGCTGACACTACTGCCCATGCAAAACAAGCATTATCATCATTTTTTACGTTAATACTGTTACGCTCCACTTTTTTCGTAACACGAATTAGCGATTCGAAGCTATAAAATAGAAATTTTGAAAAATAGTATCTAAAATTAATATACTTTGTATAAAAATTCTGCAGCAAAACAATAATTAATCTCTAGCGACGCCGAGAAGGCGCGGGTCGCATCAGCATAAGATAAGATAATTCCAACGTGAATGCAGTGAAAAATATAAAGAGTTGCAATTAAAAAGTAGACCAACTATATCCTGGGCATAAGTTAAAGCTAAAATGCTAAAATGAAAGGCAGTTTTAAGTTGGGTGAGTGACACGTGTCAATCCCAGACCGCCAACGCAAATTAAACTGCAAGCATTGATAACCTTGATAAACGTCGCGAGGCGGTTGAAAATTAATAAAGTTAGGAGAAAGGGTACAAAAACGCAGGAAGTTCCTCCGAGACCTCGAAAGCAAGAAGAACAATTTTTAACTTAGCGAACGCGCTAGTCGGTTTTTTGTAATAGTTTCTGTAATTTGGGAAACTCATTAAAATTACCGGAAGCCGCTAAAAGTTACCGTCTCGAAAAACCCAAAGTTTAGAATGGGGAAATTATTACCCAACTTAATATGAAAGATCGGTACCGTTTAAATTATCGAAATAACATAAATAGTTTAGTGCCAATTAATGACCAAAAACGTATTAATAATAACGTGCCGTTTAAATTTAAAGGACTCAAGTTTTCTACAAAATGAATTACCTTACTAGTAATTAAATAAACAGTTTGTGAAAGTTAACGTAAGAAATTAGTTAATATTGTATTCGATCCGGTAGTTACTATCGATAGCTTATACAGCAAATAATCGAATGTTTTTAATACCTCAAAGTTGGTGAATAAAACCAGAATAACGCAACAACAAACTATTATTAGTGAGCACAAGCGAATAGTGCACCTCATAACCAACCACAATCAAAATTAGGGATTAAAATCCGAATAACGAATAATCTACGTGCTCGATGGGTCACATTATTGGACAATTAACAATTACCGCTCAGGGGGTATCATCTCCATTTTGTCGGAGGAGTATCGTTACCACAATCTACCACCTACCATTGTCTTCTAAAGGTAACATTTTTGTATTAGCTATAAGAAAGTGCATCTGTGAAAAGTGCCACGCAAATGACGATTAGACCAATGGTCTCTAAAGTTGACAACTCGTTTAGTAATCCTAGTAATTGACAGGATCATTTTCCTTCGCAATAAGCCAACCTAATAACTTTTATAGCTTAAACCAAATAAAGCTTAATTAAATAACGTGTATTGCTTAAGCCATAGGCAAACTTAAGTATTTAATATTAAATAAATTGATATCAATGTCACTCTATGATGAAGAATCAAATTCTGAGTAATTATGATTATCTTTGAATTAAAGTAAATGTAAAGAAGTGCTAAGGTGATTAAATATAGGATATTTTTGTGAATAATGTGCATATCTTTTAATATTTCGATTGTACGACTTTATTATGTATTTTCTTGTTTTATTGGTAATCTGCCCAGACCAAAGTAAGCAATTTTCAAACCTGGCCTCATTCGAATACCAGTATTTGAAGTAGAGGACCGCTGACTACTCGAGGCACAAATAGTAAATAAGTTTACAAGGTAGGTAAACTAACAACCTAAGGAAGTATCTAACAATACATGCATTCTTAGCTTGAATATCTTTTGGTAGAGGAAAATACGTAGAGCCTCGAAAAGGTTCGTATTTGTTGATATTTACAGCTAAATTAACTAAATCATGAAGAATCCACCCCGATCCGCGATCAGTAAAGTCTTCCATTTGATTAAGTACATTTGCTTCTACATGCTCATCCCACCACTCCTTTATGTCTGTCGTTAGATCTATCACAACATTTCGAGTACTAAAAAATTAATAAATGTACAAATATTTAATTTTTTTAAATTTTACCTAAAGTGTTTAAAGTTTAATTCGTCAAGGTTAATTTTATTATACCGACAACCCAAAGCAACATTAACCTTAATCAAACTATGTTTCTTAAGGATGTTTCTAATCTTAATTACTACAACTGCCTTAGCATCTTTCAAAAATTCTTTGGGATCTTTATGTATAATGTTAACTACCACCCCTGTCTGAATTCTACTCTTAAATGCAGAATTAACGTTTTCCCATTTTACACGCTGGCTTCTACGAGTTTTATTCACTCCACCACCTCTATGATTAAGCACCCTCATCATAATTCTGTAAGCTATGATAATCATTAATTTAAGTTCTTAAACTAAATTTATTTATAAATCACTTACCTTTAATTTTTCCAATACATGATTCCAAATGTTTTTTTAACCCCACACTAAGATCATTCTTTTTAAGTGATGCATTCAGTAATTTTATATTTCTAGAACTTAGATTTATCCAACTTTCCAATTCTGTCGAGTCCTGATTTAACAGGTTTAAAGATTCCCGTACAAGTCTTTCCATATCGGAAGCAGTTTCAAAAATTGAACTCATTTTAAAGTGGCACTAAGAGAACTGATACATTACGATAAACAGATTTACCTTTATATAACATATATTAGTTGACACTAGCGGGATTGCTTACAGGATGTAATAAATAACTTATGTTGTGAACTCATATTAGCTAAAAATGTTGTTCATTATAAGAGATAAAAACTATTGTTAGTTTTAAGTTGATAAACCCTAAATTCACCTCATATATCAGTTCAAAATAAAAAAAAGATGAATAAACTCATATTTAAGTTCATTACAAAGATAAAATTATTTATATGAAATATTCTTTATAAAATGCTTTAAATCTTAGGTTACGAACCATAAAATTGAACTCAAGTTTGTAGTAAAAGTGACATAATGGATTAATTAGTGTTGTTGTAATTATTTTACAGTTTTATTTTGAATAAAACTTACCATATTAATCTTATAGTTGATTCTACTTTGATTTGCTGATAATGTGATGATAAATGTAATGCTATTAAATGTCATAACACATCAGATCAAAAACTATGATGATTTAAATCTTATGTTAATTTTAAAAGCTATGAACCGTAAAATTAAACTCAAGCTCGTAGTAAAAGTGACATGAATGATTAATTAGTGTTTTTGCAATTATTTTGCAGTTTTATTTTGAGTAAAACTCACCATGTTAATCTTACGGGAAAAAATCACAGTTGATTGTGGAATCCGTATAGTTAACCTACTCAGCAAAATATCCGATTTTGCTTTCGCATCACCTTGTATTCACGCGACTTCTCTTTGAAAGAGAGCATGTCGCACTGTTCCATGCTGGCCCTCAGCTGCTGCTATTTCCATTCGGGAGCAATTTTGGCCAATCTCGGGTCGCAATTATGCGAAACGTGTTGTGCGACAAGCCATAAGATGTTTCAAGGCTTAACCTAAACACATTGTACCTTTCATGGGCAATCTACCCTTAGAGCGAGCCTCCAACACCTCCATTCACTAGAGTAGGTGTAGATTACGCTGGTCCTGACGCAATTAAAACTGCTAAAGGACGTGGATTCAAAACCTACAAATCTTACATATGTCTCTTTGTATGTTTGACACCAAAGCTTTGCAATTGGAATTAGTTGGTGACTTGACGGCACAATCTTTCATTTTAAGTTTACGCCGCTTCGCTGCTCGTCGAGGAAAACCTTCCGAAATTTTATCAGACAACGGTCGAAACTTGACTGGAGCAAGAGCCTGCGAGATTTCTAATTAATAACGACACTGAAATTTCTGAACGCGTTGCTAATGACGGCATCACTTGGAAATATATTCCGCCGTCTAGTCCACATTTTCGTGGCCTTTGGGAGGCAGGAGTAGATCTACAATGGGACATAAAAATAAAAATTTAATTAAATTATCACAACCTTTCTTTTAAAAAACGCATATTTATTATTTAAACAGCCATGGATTCGTAAGTTATTTAAGCGATATTTAAATGTATCGTGAGAAATTACATCAACATTGCTTTTTCAGTACCGTATGCCCTTATTGTGTAAAAAAGTTTTATGATAGTTCCTCGAAGAATCGTCACAAAGAATTCACCCATCGGTAGCTACAGTTGAAACGAAAAATAGAAAAGGACATATATTTGTCCAAAGTGTCCCGACAACAACAAACAAAATATTTTATCTTATGCTTTATTAATGAAACATATTTCAGATGTTCATAATATTATTAAAGAGGAAAAACTAAAATTTGATAAATTCGAAGATTTTGATAATTGGAGGTATATTACAATTCACATTTAAATCAAATGAGCCGATTTTTTTCTACAAAGAGAAAAATGGAGCAACAAACATATTTTCCATGTAAACGGCAAAGAAAAGAGTAAAGTATGTTTTCTTGACTTATTTTTGAGTTAATTTTAAGCTTTGCATCAAGATATGTTGTTCGCTTCTTCAAAGGTGAAAATTGAAGAACCTGATGTAAAGGCAGGGCATGCATCAGAATCAGATTTTAATGATTTCGTAGTAAACATTACTATGATGTACAAACATAATATTAATGCCACATCAAGTATTTCATCTGAAATATTTAATAATGTAAGATATATGTATTTTTATTGGTTTATTTATTAACATTAATATAATTTAAGGCGGTTTGGGATTTTTAAATTTCTCTGATGAGGGAAAGATGATTTTGAGGAGTGCTGGTAGAGATCGCGACGACAAAATAAATTTTAAAAGAAATGTTTTTAAAATTGAATTTTCGAAGTTCCACGAAGCGGACAATTGGTAGTTTTAGCAAGAAGAACGTTCTCTTCGATCTTGAAAATCAACAAAGTAACATCCTTTGTAAAATCGCTGTGTACAAAAAGTTTCAATAAAATTCAATATTATAAGAAAAATTAATAGAAATTAATTAGATTCAAAAATTCAGAATGCTCATATTTCCAGTTTATGTTGAGTGAAAACACCAAAATTCAAGTCAGTCCAGTAAAACAAAAATTTACCTCGTGTCAGGAATTTCAGCATGTCAACGAATGGTCATTCTTTATGATTTATACAAAAATGTATGTAAAGTTTGAATTTATGTACAAAAAAAACGTAGTGAACTAAGCTGAGGTGACAAATTTATACAGTTGCAAAGATCATCACAGGTTTCTTGCGCAGCCAAAATTTTTACTTTCGGCCGTTCATTTACAAATAAAAATCATAACAATATGAAGATAGTGACAACGATATAAATCGAAAAAAGCATGGCAGCAAAGGAAAAACCAACACAAGACCAAGAAAATGGGCTTGGTTGGTTTGTTTCGCAGAAAAAAAGACAAAAAAAATATTATGTTGGTGAAGTTTCTGAAGAAGTGGAAATAGAATTTACCCGAATTATTCCTTCGTTAAATCCTTTATCGACATCAATATTTTCTTGAAAAACTCCCAAAGAATTGTAGCATTGTAGCACTAGAGCTCATTCGGAGATCTATGGATTACATTCTTCTGGGATGCGGTACGACTACGTTTCCCGGTAAACAGCCGTGAGAAATGCTGAAATTTTCCTGATTTTTATAAAATTAGGTGGCGTCCGTATGAAACCCTTGATGGTAACTACAACCTTATAAATATGATTGGTTGAAGCCCCCAAATTATTCGGTTGTCCTTATCTTAATGGCGAATGACAATTTAATTGTGTGACCCAAAAGGACGATGAAACTCGGGATTCGTACTTTTCACCCTTTTAATTGATTCAAGAACCCCCCCAGGACAACTAAATACTCCGCGAAAGTCGTATAATAATAATCATTTTAACCCAGTTAAATGGGGATGACGGTCTTACTAAAATTCTTTGTTAGGTAGTAAGTAAATACTAAAAACACTTTAGAAGTAATTAGCTTAAGTTTAAAATAATATAAATTCCCCACTTTCTTTAATAATGATTGTGTGATAAAAAAGGACGATGAAACTCGGGATTCGTACTTTTCACCCTCTCAGACACCCTAACTAATTCCGTGATAAGCTAAGTGACTTGTCTAAGTAATAGCCTACTTAGTAGTAAGTAGTGAATAATATCTCCTCTTAATAATAATAATTGATCTAGTGTATTAACTTAAGACTATAGGAAGTCCGATAAGTTTTTGTGAAAAGTAATTAAAGAAAAATTACTACCCTTATTAGTAATAAATAATCAATCGTGTTAAATGTAGACTAGAAAGTCTAACTTTTAGTATAAAATTAAAATTATTTTAATTTTAAAATTCCTGTTGTAAATATTCGTTAAAAAATAGTTTAAGTTTCCCTGATGTAAATATTGGTAAGACCCGAAATCCCGTGATACTAACTTATTTGTCCCTTTAATTTATGAACTCCGTGTGTATAATATCTTCCCTTTATCTTTAGTTGTGGCACCAACCCGTGTGTAAAAAGACCTCCCTTAATATTAGCTTTTAATTTTCTTATTTTATAATTATAATTCGTCAAACAATTAATACTAAGTCAAGTAAAAAAAAAAATAGAACATAAACAAATTTTTGGAACGCTTCTTCTCGTTAGGAGTCAAGGGGTGTTCATTTGCTATAGCTGCCCCAAAAGCAAAGGGCATTATAACTAATTAGGTAAAGGATACCTAACTTTAGAGTAACTATTAAAATATGTACGGATACTTATTTCCCCAAACCTGTCGGTTTAAATTTTCATTAGATAATAATTAGTTTGTATTAAAATTTTTCTTATCGATCGCTTAGGGGGTTAGTGCAATGTTTTTTTTTAGTTTTTAATATTCACGTTAAATTTAATCACCTAGAGGAAGGGGCTGCGAGTTGTTAGGTACGACCTACCTCTGCATCTGGGTCGCGGTTAGCAACATCTGCATAGGCAGGCTAACAACCCCAGGTGTAAGTGAAGTACCCCCATTTTTACATTGGCGTATTACGGGCTGCTCGGTTTAGGGCCAGAGTACCCAGTTTTGGCAGTAGTCGAAATTCCTTAGCGGGGTGGACAGACCACACCGCTATATCGAGTAAGGTCTAACGCAGACCCCTTGACGAAGGACCTCGAGCGGCAAGGCCTTAAAATTCTGAGTCCGTTCGGGGACTCGCAAGGTCCTCGATACCTCCCAGACGGGATCTTGTTGTCATTTAACGAAAGTTGTTGTCCCTGTCCGAAATTGACTTAATCTAGCAATTGAGGTTAAGGTTCCTATTCTAATTAAAAATGTAATTTTTTCAATAAAATAAATTTTTAATTTTTTCGTTCTTGATATAAATTATATTTTTGAATTAAAATAAATTTTTAATTATTCGTTCTTGATAAAGACTTATAATTTTTGAATTAAAATAAATTTTAATTATTCGTTCTTATAAGTTAGAGGTTTATTTTTGAATTAAAAATAAATTTTTAATTATCGTCTTGATAAAGACAATAAGTTTTTTGAATTAAAAAATTGTTTAATTATTCGTTTCTTGATAAAGACTAAAGTAATTTTTGAATTAAAAATAAATTTTTAATTATTCGTTTCTTGATAAAGACTTAATAATTTTTTTGAATTAAAAATAAATTTTTAATTATTCGTTTCTTGATAAAGACTTAATAATTTTTTTGGAATTAAAATAAATTTTTAATTATTCGTTCCTTGATAAAGACTTATAATTTTTGAATTAAAATAAATTGTTTAATTATTCGTTCCTTGATAAAGACTTATAATTTTTGAATTAAAATAAATTTTTAATTATTCGTTTCTATAAAGACTTAATGGTTTTCGTAAATTAAAATAAATTTGTTTTAATAGTCATCTATCGATAATGACATAACGTTTTGTGGGATTTAAAGCCCAAAGCCTTTTCTTGTAAAACTTTTGTTCCTAAAAGGAAACTTGGTAATTACCTTAAATAAAAGAAAAGATTCTAGCGAATTATAGAAAGTATGAGTCCGTGTTTGTAGGAAAAGGGTGATTAGTGACCTCGGATCTTCTGGCCCTCCTCCTTTCATTGATTCATAAAAGATAGTATCATCTTTGAAATAATTAAGGTGAAACAAATTAGCTTATCTAAGTTACATAAATATTCCACAATTAAAACACTTCGACTAAAATGTAGACTTAATTTTCAAAATTAAGTAATTATGCACGATCTTTGGGAAAATGGCTTATAAATATTTCTTTAATTAGAAATAATTTTTTAATTTATATTTCCTGACCAAGTAATAACTGTTAACTAATTGGTCTATCCAGAATATCTGAAGGCTCGGTATTGACCCAAAAATAGGAAACGCAGTAGCTTAAAGTAATCAAACAGCAAATTATAAAGAGTTAAATAAACCCATTTTTTGTTGTTTTTTTAAAAAAGGAAAGGGGATGTGTTACGGTTCGATATTCCGTAACCAAAAATAACGATTCAAAGTCAAAAGAAAGAAATGTTGAATAAATAATATCTCGATTTAATAGACATTGTATAAAGATTACATAGTAAAGTATAACTAATCTTCAATAACACCGGAAAGACGCCAATTGAGTCGACATAATATAGAATACATCTGCGCAAATATAACGAAGAGTATAAATTGTAGCAATTAAAAAGTAGCCCGATAGTTAACTGTGAATAAGTTAAAGCTAATATAAAATAATCAAATGCAGTCTTTAGTTGGGCGATTGACACGTGTCGATCCCAAGCAGCCTACGTGCAATTAAGTGCTGACTCTGATAACCTTGGTGACCGCCAAGATGCAGCAAAATAAGGAAAAAGTCAGAGGAAAGGGTAAAAAAGTTAGTTCCTTCGAGACCTCGAAAGTAAAAAGATAGTTTTTGACTTAGCGAACGCGCTAATCGGTTTTGTGATAGTTTCTATAATTTGGGAAACTAATTAAATTACCGGAAGCAGTTCAAAGTTATCGTCTCGAAAATTTCAAAGTTTTGTATTGAAAAATTATTACCTACTATCTATTCAAGATAACATGCCGTTTAAAAGATCGAAATAAAATAAATAGTTTAGTGTTGAGCAATGAAGAAAACCTAACGATAAAAGCGCGACGTTTATAAATTTAAAGAGGAAAATCTTCCGAAATTTTATCGGACAACGGTCGAAACTTGATTGGAACAAGCTTCGAATTAAAAGAGCCTGCAAGATTTCTAATTAATAACGACACTAAAATTTCTGAACGCGTTGCTAATGACGGCATCACTTGGAAACATATTCCGCCGTATAGTCCACATTTTCGTGGCCTTTGGGAGGTAGGAATAGATCTACAATGGGACATAAAAATTTAATTAAATTATCACAACCTTTCTTTCAGAAAATGAACACAATAGAAGAACTAACAAAGTACGAAATCTTCAAATTATTAAATCATTCCTTCCACATACAGAAGATGTAGTTGAAACTATAATATACGCGAATCCCGTTAGTCATAAAAAAATTATGTGAATTTTGTGGTACGCAGTTTGATAAACGGTACAATTTAAACTTGCACTTAAAATCTCACACTAGTGATTATAATCAGCTGTGTGAGCTTTGCAGCAAAAGATTTATTCGAACAGCTTCGCTAAAACATCATAAAAAGTATAAACGAAACTAAAAAGTACTTCAGTTTTTGTAAATAAATATAAATAATGCCTTTGTTCTACATTCTAAATATTGCCAAATTTATTAATAATTTGTATTACTGTTAAGTTCACATATAAGTTCACCGAGAAGACGGTTATAGTCTGGCATTTTAATGCATCTACTGTAAGCTGAGATCTCCAATTTGAACCTTTTATGACAAAGTAATTTGCTATAAGAAGCCATAAGAAGAAAATCAGGTGCTCAGTATGCCCTTATGTAGGATTGAAATAGTGAAAACTCTGATACTACATATATAGCAGTTTTGTTTTATAAATTTGTTTTTAGAAATGAAGATCTTTTTAAAGAATTAACCCATGCAGATCTAAAGAACTTAATCCCAAAATTAAGGAGACATTAAATCACATAACGTCCTGACTTAAGTGCGCTTGTTATAAATTATAATACACAGCAATTATTCATTGCTATATTTATTGGATAATTTAAGTTTTTACAACGTTTGTTTTAGTGTTTTAGTTCAAGATTATAAGTTACTTTTTAGGTTACTTAATTCGTATTTCTTCTGAGACGCACATTTATTATTTAAACAGCCATTGATTCCTAAGTTATTTAAGTGATATTTAAATGTATCGTGAGAAAATACATCAACATTGCTTTTTCAGTACTGTATGCCCTTATTGTGTAAACAAGTTTTATGATAGTTCCTCGAAGAATCGTCACAAAGAATTCACCCATCGGTAGCTGCAGTTGAAACGAAAAATAGAAAAGGACATATATTTGTCCAAAGTGTCCCGACAACAACAAACAAAATATTTTATCTTATGCTTTATTAATGAAACATATTTCAGATGTTCATAATATCATTATTAAAGAGGAAAAACTAAAATTTGATAAATTCGAAGATTTTGAAAATTGGAGGTATATTTACAATTCACATTTAAATCAAATGAGCCGATTTTTTTCTACAAAAAGAAAAATAGAGCAACAACATATTTTCCACGTAAACGGCAAAGAAAAGAGTAAAGTATGTTTTCTTGACTTATTTTTGAGTAAATTTTAAGCTTTGCATCAAGATATGTTGTTCGCTTCTTCAAAGGTGAAAATTGAAGAACCTAATGTAAAGGCAGGGCATGCATCAGAATCAGATTTTAATGATTTCGTAGTAAACATTACTATGATGTACAAACATAATATTAATGCCAAATCAAGTATTTCATCTGAAATATTTAATAATGTATTTTAATGTATGTATTTAATAATGTAAATTTGTCGGGAGAGTTAAAACCATCATCACTTTGGGCAACATACTCGATGTTACGCGCTACAGTAAATTTAAATCATGACAATATCGATATTACCAAATATTCTAAATTAGTAGCCTTATTGAAGAGGAAATCGGTTGGTTGTAAAAGTAAAAAATCAAAGGTTTTGACTTCAAACGAAATTCAAAAGTTTTTCAAGAATACTCCAGATAATAAATATTTATTTATTAAGGTATAAATTTCTATAACAAACTTACATTAGCATTAATAATATCTTACTTCACTTTAGACTGTTCTTATCGTTGCTGTGTGTGGTGCCTGTAGAAAAAAGGAATTACGAAACATGAAACCTGATCACGTTGAAGATACAGGAAGATCGTTAATTATAAATATTCCAGATTCAAAAACCAAAACGCAACGTTCTTTTGTAGTGCCCGAAACTTTTGTTCGAAAATGTAAAAGTACTACATGAACTTACGTCCTTGAGGTGACGATCTGAAAGTGTTACCTTTTTTTCTAAATTATGTGAACGAAAAATGCACCAAACAATGTGTCGGAATAAATAAGTTTGGTAGTGTACCAAACAAATCGTCGAATTTCTTAAATTACCAAATCCTAATCAATATACCGGCCATTGTTTTAGACGATCGTCAGCCACCATTCTTGTTGATACTGGTGGTGATTTACTAGCATTAAAACGGCGTGGTGGTTAACGATCGTCAACGGTGACCGAAGGTTATATGGATAACTCTATTTATAATAAGACTGCTACGTCATCTAAAATTTCAAGTGCAATCAACGTCAACGATGATGCTGGTGCATTAGAAAATATTGATACTGAGACAAACACTAATGCAATTGTATCCTATGCCACAACCAGCACCGCAACTAATGTTACCAATGATCCGTCTCTTCTTTTCAATAACTGTTCTGTTACGATTAATAATTATTATAATAAAATGTAAATATTTTAGATTAAGTCTGGGATTTATTTTTTGTTATAACTTTTAGTGTAGGTACTTTTTAATTTAATATAAACCTTTATTGATAATTTGTTTGGTGTTCCGACAAAATCACAAAAAATCACAATTAAAAATTTTACATTTGTGTGGTCGTAGAAAAGTATAGTACTTAACACGAGTTGTAAAGCCATTACACACTCGTGGAATTTACTTCATGAAGTAACTTTCCACGTCGTGTGTAATAGATTTCTTACAACTCTCGTTACGTAATATACTAATAATTAAAGGATAATAAAAGGATTTTTATTAAATTTTATTTTGTACTGCTGCTGATGTCGATTAAAACCCTGTTGAAGGACCACCAGGAAACATTAGAAAATTTTGTTTCCGCATCAGCACAGCGTGATTTTATTACAAAAGCTGTCCAATCGATTGGTACAACTACAGCCTGTAAATAGAGACTAGACCGTAGTAAACCAGTATCAATCACTCACCAAATTAAGAAACACATTTAACCCCCCCACCAAATAACGACTTTACAATAAATTTCAAAATTGCTAAATACACTAAAATAAAACAAATTTAATGAATTTGAGCGGCCCAATTTAAGGGTAGGCTCCATGATATCCCCTCCCATCTCTCTTTAAAAGTGGTTAGTTCTTAAATTTTCAACCAATCACCAAACTTTATCCACAGAACAACGTGATCAAAGGATAACTTCAGTTATGCAACTGCCCTTAGCAGTTTTACCCGGTAAAAGATCCCAAATTTCAGACACCAGTATTAATCCTATATGTACAGGGTAAAACTGTTGCGGTGGTTTTTCCGCGCAGCTAATTAATCATTACCTTTTGTAAATAAATAAATAAAAAAAATTAATACAAGAAATAATTATTTTAAGTACACATTTTATGTAATGTTCCTAAAAATACGTACAATTATGTAGTAGAGCCAGAAATATGTACCAATACCTAAAATATGTACCGAGTCCGGCCCCTGATATTATAATCAGATATTTAATGATAACGACATAGAAATTTACTGATCACACTGTTAGGACGCTGTCAATAAATAGAAGTAAGTAATAAGCAAAATGTAATAGTCTCTTCAGCTGAAGCTATGCCGCCCGATCAATAATCAACTATGAAAAACACAATTTTGTAAAAGTATTAAGTACCTGTTCGATACATTTCTTTCGTTGCTTCGGCAACGATTTTTCTAACCTGTTGCTTCTGGTTATTGTAGAATTTCTTAAGTGACGAAAGAGGTCTACGCCTATCTTCCGAGCATCATGAATTATATTCAGCTTCTACTTTACCCCAAGCTGTTACTTTTAATTCAGGCGTTACTGCATCTGTCTTTTATTTTCAATAATTCGAGAATATTTACTGATGGCGAGAAGTTTTTGCTTCTCGGCCAAAGTAAAATTTACTATCCATAAATTCATATTAAACTTACCATATAACGACTCATATTGCGCGTTTATAAAACGTTTCGAAAGAAAATAATTAATTTCGCTTCAAATTTACAACCAAACTTGGAAATCTTGATATTATACCTAGAAATTTTAAAAAACAACTTTTGAAAAAAATCAGGTGCTTTTCTAATTAGTTACGTAAATAAAAACGTAATATGTTTGAGGTTATCTAGAAAAGCACCTGCTATTTTCAAAATTGTTTTTAAATTTCTAGATATAGTAGACACCGCTTATTGCGATCACGATTAATATTATCATTCAGGCTATTGATATCACTTTAGCGAAAACGGGTAGGACGTAATAATTACACACAAAAATTCGCTTATATTAATCAGAAATTCGCTTTTTATTATCAATTGTTTTCCGTTTTTATTTGTACTACACAGAATCAATTTTAATATACAGGGTGTCTCCGTGACCGTGGAGAACCTCTTAGGTGGTGATAGAAGACACTTTTCCAAGACATATTTTTAAATAAAATTTTGTCCAAGTCCAAACTCTTGGGAGTACCTCACTTTAAAGCAATTTTTCAATTTATGGTTTCAAGCGGCCATTGCACCGATATTTTTGATTTTTTGGGTTTAATGGATTAGAGCTTTTCTATAGAGCATTTGAATATCTACAAATTATGTTATAAACCCTTATCGCCTAGAATCAACAGATTTCGAGTTATGAATTAAATTAAGGGAAAAAATGTCAAAAAATTCCGAGTTTTATTTTTTTTACTTTTCTTGCCAACCCCGTATCTTTTAAACGAAACGTCTTAGAAAAAAACTAATGGCCCAAACCGGATAGGAAATTTAACGGACTACAACGTTGGTCTAATAATTTTTTTTGGGAAACCAACCGTTTTCACATAAATTACAAAAATAATGAACAAGGTGTAGGTTAAAACTAAATAAATTCACAAAATTTATTTTAATAAATTTTCAAAATGGCCTCCCTCATTTTCAGCACACATACGTGCTCTTTTCAAAATATGTTGCACGGTATTATTTATAATGGAGCTTCTCTCATTAAGTTCTGTCACACCTATCTGTATTCTTTCCATTAATTCTTCTCTAGTTCAAGACAACACCTTCAAAATGAGTGACACAAAAATGAGACGTGATCTGAGCATAAAAGATAAAATAAATTTTAGAACGATTGAAAATTTGTCTTTTATTTGATTTTATTCTAATAAAAAACCAATAAAAAATAAAAGAACATTTTTTCGTGTATTGTTATCAATCGGTTATTATTATCAAAATTCCCGAATCCCAATGTGATCACATTAAGCGGCGTCTACAGTATATCAATTTTAAAGAATGATGGGGCGGGGCTCAACAATTTTTTGGAAAATTACAAATTTTTTTTGACAAATGTATCACTGCTTCACAAAATTATTTATGTAAAATTAGTTTAACAAATTTAATTTTTTTCTATTAAAATGTTAAATGTTATTTCATCAAATTTATCCAAACTTTTAAGTTTTTGATAACAATTGGAACAAAAATTACAATTAAAATTTAAATTTGTACAACTACACAACCAACTACAAAATTAGATATTTAATCCAATTTAGACAATTTCTAACCTAACCAAAAATTAATTTTTTTTCGATGTCTATAAATTCCTCCAGGTTATTATGATTTATTTTATGAATAATTTTAAATATCAATAATTCAAGTCAATAATTCGATAATATTATCTGAAAAATCAACAATATTTTTTATTATAATGATGATTATTTTTTTACTGGAGTAAACTCCAGTCGTGCGTCGAGCTGAACACACAATTTTTTTGAAACACCCTGTACTAACCCTATAAAACTACTATGGTGTTTTTCCGCGCAGCTACCAATATTTTTGAATTTTTAGTAAAAAAAAAAGAATTTAATATAAAAATTATTATTTTATGTACTACTTTATGAAATGTTTCTAAAAATATGTACAAATATGTAGTAGTTCCAAAAACATGTACCTACTAATACCTAAAGTATGTCGAGTCCGACCGCGGTGAAAGATGCAGGTGTCGGTGCTTCAAATTTGAGCATCGAGGTGAATTTTTGTTCATAAACTTTCAATTTATTATGTATAATCATAACTGCAGAAACTATCCTGATCTTACTGACGTTATAGATCACATGGAAGGAGAAAAATAATTTGAAAATTTATACCGGCGAAAAACCATTAATTTTGTTAATTAGGAGTATTAATTAATTTAAAAATTAATGTAAAAGTTTTCATTATTGGTTTTCATAACTGTCAAGTCGAATCTGAAGCCAACTTTATAACGTTATGAGGTTGCAAGGCTTACAATAAATTAACCACCCTGTATGTGGTGCATCTCTTAATTATTAAGGTTTTAACGAGAGGAAAGAAATTACAAAAACTTTCAAATTAAAATAGCAATTAATTATAAGAAAAATTACTAAAGTGGCTCTTGTTTACTGAGCACCACAAAGCGTATAGGTACCATGATACTCGTGGTACCATTTCAATAATGCTAATAAAATAAAAATGTTATATAATGTAAATAGGTACTCACATACAAATAATCATTCTGATGCCCACGAACAACTAATCAAACACTCAAAGGGATCTTCAATCCATAAATTATTATCCAATAATCACACAAACATCACTGCACACACCGCGAAACAAAAACCGCCAATGAGACACGAATTGAGGTTATATAAACGGCGTTCAATCACCTACCGCAGTATAACGCTAGATGGCGCGAGTCATAATGTAGGCATACACCATGGTATTATCTATTACACCACGCGCATACACGAGCGTTCATTCTTTTAGGAAAAAACTAACGTGATGTACAGAATGCACCGTAGATAAGAAAGGTAATAAAACTAGCACGTTATAATCCATTTGATCCTGCAATATAATAATATATAAATTGCACTAATTTACAAATAACTAGCAGAAGAAGTCTTCTCTGATTGTAGGTAATTCAATTAATAAATTCAAAATTAATGCATTTTAAATATTTAATCATTAAACTCAAACCTCTAAGCACTCACCACTTCAAAGAATAAATAAATATTACATTTTAGCTAAATCGTTTTGTAGCAAAAACTAGAAGCTTTATCAAATTTACTTATTATTACTATTAATAACATTTATTCAATTTTAAGTAGTTACACTATTACATGTTAACAAATTTTACTATTATCTATTATTAGGTGAAGCTCTTTGTTATATATTTGATATACATACAGTAATCATAATTTTTATATTTGAAGACATTATTTAATAACAGGATAAAAATTTCAAAAAACCTGGTAATTCATTTTTAACAATAACTGAAAAACAAAGATGAAAAGACGACACATTTAAAAACTATTTATGTACAAAAGTCGTCGATCCTCCTCCCAGACAAGAATCGAACGAGACCAACCCAGCTTTCAGCCGTAAAAGTCAAAATTTTGTAGCAAGATCGATTTCAAAAAATTTACTTAAATTTATTGAAACGACCGACTGCAACGAGCAAACAAAATAAGTTTCAATTTCATTAGGCAAATAAGAAGGAGTTTCTAACTAGAATAAGTTTTTAAATTAGTTCTTAATAAAGCTTTACATATGTGCCTATTTATTTTCGCATATCAAATTTATATGGTTTTTCATCAGTGTGTTATTTCATTGTTCATTTCTAGTCACAAATTTTACCCTCAGAAGATTTCCTTCAAAGAGTTTCTATATGCAGTTTCAAACTTGCTTTGCATGACAATTTATAGTCACAAAGTCAATTCGATGTAACCAATATATAATTAAATTTTACACGACACAATTGAAGTTTTAAAAAATAATTTTATTTACTAAAATAAGCCTACAGAAGTTACAAGCGTTACGCATAAAAAACAGATTTCAAAGATACTAAATCTCCGCGAGTTTCGGGTAATCTTAAACGATGGTTTGCATGATTTACAAAGATTAACATATGAATTTCTCGCAACTTATGGAGAAGAACTCCCAAAAATAAAGATTTCGTAAATGATAAAAAATTTAAATTTATTTATTTTTCAAAATATTAACCCATTTTAAAAATTGATAGCACAACTCACATTTTTAACCTCTTTTATCCATAAGGTACAGAGTCAAAATTTTAATTCTTTTTCATTTTCTAAAACTGCCTTGGTACGTTTTTGTGTTTAGGGATTAGTAACAACGTGATGATCCTTGGTTCTTCTAATACAAAGAAATAATCACTATCGTTTAAGAGCAAATTTAGTATAACCTTCATGTTTATTTTTTATCCAATTTCATAATTTTCAGTTATTCCTTCAGCTTTCATTTTAGGTTTAGTTTCACCTGTGGAATGAGTATGCGCATTTCATAGGACCACCGCTGGCAAAGGTATCCTTCTAGTCGTCTGTTAGATCTCCGAGAAATCTACCTACTATCGGAGTAAAAAGTTCTGACCCTGAGTTTGAAGTCATATTTCAAAAAGTAATTGATGGAATTTTATGCACTAAAAACATCAAGATAGAGAATTTAATTTTGTATAACATATTAAAATTTTAAAGTTATGGGCTTTATAGTGTGTTTTTGTTATGCAGATATTTAAAAAAAAGGCACAATTTAAGCAACAGTTAGCACAACGACAAGTTTACAATTTTTTCTCGTGAAGTATTTGCTCAAATTAAATTAAATTTGGACTGTAAATTTCTACATCTTTTCTCTATTCTCAAATTTTCATAATAATATATTTCAACTAGTTTTGGATTATTACAAAGTATAATAACTTTGTTATTATAACAAATATTTTCAAGTAATTGAATATATCAACCAAAACTACGTTTGATTATTATTTTCAATTAAATAAACAAAATTTTGATTATTTTCCAAACTATAAAATTTTAAAATATTAAAACGGAACAGAATTCATACTTTGGAGCAGTAACGAGAGGGAAAAAATTGTTTATGTTCTGATTGCTAGAAGCGGCAAACGCAAACAAGTATTAAAAATATTTATCAATTTATAATTAATTTGAAATTAATTATTTATGTAGTTTTTCCATTCTATTATTTATTTTTCAATGTTTCAATAACAATAATATTTTTGTTTTTATCTGTTTACATCAAAAAGTAAATATTTTGTGTAATTTCGTTATAAAGGGTCTACCAATCAGGGTTTGTTTTAAATTTTAAAAGAAACACATATTTTGTATGAAAATTTTCTAATTCTCTACTGAAATATGTTGTAGGGGCTTGAACATTTATGAATGGAAAACAATATCCGGTAAATGTCCTCCACGACTACGTTTGCAGACGTCGATTCTTTTAACAAAATTTTCGAATACATTTTGCATAATTGCGAACTTATTTCTCGGATGACGGCTTCGATATTTGTTTTAGTTCTGAAATTGTTTGTGGATTATTCGCGTAAACATTATCTTTCACATAGCCCCACAAAAGAAGTCCAATGGCGTTAAATCACAGGATCTTGCTGGCCAGTTGACGTCACCTTTTCGCGAAATTAAACGCCCGTTAAATTTAGTTTTCAATAGTTGGATTGTTTCTCGCGCTGTATGGCACGTAGCTCCATCCTGTTGAAACCACAAGTCTTCCACACCCATATCATCCAAAATAGGCCATAAAAATTGGTTACCATATCCCTATAGCGAACTCCATTGACAGTAACGAAAGCACCAGCCTCATTTTCGAAAAAATAGGGACCAATGATGCCCCTACCCATAAACCACACCATACAGTGACACGAGATGGATGTAGTGGTTGTTCAACAACTGCTTTTGGATTTTCAGAAGCCCAAATTCGACAATTTTGCTTGTTAACATACCCGTTTAAGTGAAAATGTGCTTCGTCCGAAAAGATGATTTTTTCTGAAAAACAAGCACCACGTTCAATGATCCAATCAGCAAATCTAAGACGTTGAGAATGATCTGCTGGCTTTAATTCTTGTACCAGTTGTATCTTATAAGGCTTTAGAGCTAAATCCTTCCGTAAAATTCGCCATGTGGTCATTGTGGACAGGCCTAATTGTTGAGAACGTCGTGAAACCGATAAATTTGGGTCCTCTGTGACACTTTCACGTACTGCAGCAATATTTTCGATTGAACGACATGGACGAGCACATATTTTGTGCTTACGTTTACTACTGAACCGGTGGACTCAAATTTTCGCACTAAATTCGCAATTGTAGTCTCAGATGGACGATCGTTACAAATAAAAATATCGCGAATTTTGCGAAATGTAGTCTTCACGGATCGACCATTTTCATAATGGATTTGAATTATCTTAACACGATTTTCGAGCGAAATCAAAGGCATTATATTAAATGTTGACCTTTTATTATACATATGATAAAAACTGAATAACAGAACTGCCTACTTGACCTATTTCAACCAAATTTAAAACAAACCCCTGATTGGTAGACCCTTTATATAAATAGTATATTATTTTTAATGCCGTGAAATTTATGTATGCCCCTCTATAATAATGATAAAACTCATTTTACAACTTGACAAGGTTGTTAACTTGTAATGAATTTCTACGTGCATATAAAGCTTTGGATCTCCGTTTAATCTAGAAATTATTTAAAAGTTATTGTTTTATTGTTGAAAAATGTATTGTATTAAAAAATTTTCTGGAAATGTCTTTTAATTAAATTATTAAAGGTTTTAACAAAGAAATTGTTTAAATTGAACAAATATATATGAAGATAATATCAACTTATAGAAATCCAGTTTTAACAAAAATTTGACAAAATTTAAATAAAATGTTTATATTGCTGAAAAGAGTATACTTTTTCTACGTACTACATAAATTTGATGTAATTTCAAAAGAAAATACAATAGTTGTAGGTATTTTAACTTGAAGCTTTTCATAAAGAGTGCTAAAAACTACACCTTCGTAAACATTTTTTAAATAATTTTAAAACGGCGTTTGTTAGAAGTATAAAATTTTATATGTTAAATTAAATATTTTAAAAGTTTCAAGTATAATGAAATTTGAAAAATGTATTATTTTTAATACAATTCTAATGAAATTTAAAATTTTCCAACTCACATTAAAGTTTCATTAGAATTGTATTAAAATAATACATTTTTCAAATTTCATTATACTTGAAACTTTTAAAATATTTAATTTAACATATATTTTCAACAAGTAATAATAAACATTTACAATATTTATAAAATTTTTATATGATATTTAGCACTAATCAATTGATATCATATATTTTTTTCAAATTTTTTTAATCCTAACTTTTGATTTTATTTGACTTCAAACTCAGGGGTCAGAACTTTTACTTTGATAGTAGTGGTAAATCAAGTTCATTAGGTCTTGAAAAGAAAATTGACAAGTCGGTATCATAATATAACACACAATCGTGTATTTTTTGAAATAACTGTCAAGTTTGAGACGAGCCAGAGTCGTGATGTAAGATGTTATAACAACGTTGACGGTTTTTCAACGATACCCAGCTTCTTCCTTGTACAGCCAGTTTACAACTACCGATCTTGTTTTATAAATTAAACATGATTCAGATTAACACATAGGTTTACAACTAAATCCATGGTATTCCACAGGATCATTAACAGTACAGGTCTTCGGTTGGTTTTCTCGCTGATTGAATTTACCCTAAAAAACACAAAAACCAGTTAGCATTAATAACCCAAATGATAAAATTATTATTATTATTTCTAATTATATATTTACTATAAAAAACTCACCAAAAGGAAATAAGCATAAGTTTAGCGAGAGACCTAAGACCAGCGTTGTTTTTCAAGTTTTTTTGCGTTCATTGTACACCTTCATTAATTGAATAGTTTTCAATGTACTCCTGTAAACCTGCCTGTTTAATAGTTATATTCCTTTTAATTTCCTCAGTCAGCAACCACTAAAAAACAATTTTTGAATGAATATCTGCTCTTCTACAATTACCCTTAAAGATAATTCCTATTGTTATTAGTTATTTCCATAAAAGAGTTAAATTATTAAAGAAAGATTTTGGGTTGCACTCTAATTGTTTTTTCCACTTGGAAGTAAACATTTAAGTGCAGGAATAAACATCCACAGAAAAAAATGCAATAAAGCAGATTGGCAAATATAAAATCATGTTAAACTTTGGGTAGTAAATTTTAGTGTCAATGCATAGCATGAAAGTGTAGCGTGGAAAATTGTTTTTACTTTTGAAAGTGAATGTTTGAATTAAAGACGATTACATTACAATATACAAGGTTATTTCAAAAAATTACAATTTGATGAGAAATATAAGCTTCGTTTAAAAGAGGAGTTTGACTATTGTACATTTAGTAATCTAAATATAAATCATCTTATTCCAGGTTATGCCCCTATTTTAGACATATAAAGTAAATTTACATGAAGACAAATTTTATTATGTTATTTATATAAAACACATGTACAGGTTGGTTGTAAAGTATTGAAAGCAAAATGAAAGAATGTGAACTTTTAAATGAAATTAGTTTTTATTCAATATAATCCTTCATATGAACCTACTAAAATTTTATTTCGATCTGTCAATTCATGCATTGTTTACAAGCCATTTGAAGTCGACGTGCCGGTGTATTTTTAACAATGGAAAAACTGAGTATCGTGCAGTGATAAAATTCTTTGTTTTGGAAGGTTTATCAGCAACAGAAATTCATACAAAATGGTGAGCGTGTTAAAAGAATCTGCTCCTTCATTTCCAACTGTACATCGATGGGTTTTAGAGTTTAAACGTGGTCGTACAAGCGTTCAAGACGCAGTGGACGACCAAAAACTGCAACAACACCAGAAATCATTGAACAAGTACATAATATTGTTAGTGAAGATCCAAGTTTGACTAAGCGTGAAATTGCTGATACCATAGGCATCTCAGACGAACGAGTACTCTATATTTTACATAAAGAATTACGTATGAAAAGCTGTTTGGAAAGTTAGTGCCGCATTCGTAACAATTCAACAAAACTCACACGAAAGCAAATTTCTCAGCATCATTTGAATCTTTTTAATAAGAATAAAATCGATTTTGTGCGTCGTTTTGTAACTATGGATGAGACTTGGATCTACCACCATGATCCTAAATTGAAACAAGAACGATTACAGTGGACTGAGGCTGGTTGTTCAGCTCCAAAACAGGTGAAGTCTGTTTTTGGGATGAAAAAGGATTTTATTGATTGATTATCTTGAAAAGGTAAAACAATTAACTCTGAATATTATTGTAACCTTTTGGATCAATTGAACGAACAAATTCGTGAAAAGAGACCCAGTTTGCAACATAAAAATCATCTTTCACCAAGACAACGCACCTGTCCCAAAAGTGTTTTAACAATGGCAAAATTCAATGAACTAAAGTACGAATTGGTTGAACATCCACCGTATTCGCCAGATTTGGCTCCTAGTGACTACTACCTCTTCAGAAACTTGAAACAATTCGTTCGTGGAAAGCGTTTTCATCGAATGAAGAAGCTATTTTAGTCGTGGAACAGTATTTTGTAGAGCTTCCAGAAAATCATTACAGAGATGGAATAAAATTATTGAGGTTTTATTCTTGTGCTTTGTGCAATTTTTCCAATGTTCCAATGAATATGATTTTTGGAATATTAAAGACATCTAGCAGGTGTAAGATGTGTTTTCCAAAGAATTGTACGGAATAAAATTGTTGCCCGTTAAATTTTCTATCCAAAAATGGAGAATTAGTTTGTTTAAAAAATAAAAAAAAACACAGAATTTACAAAAAAAAATAAAACTTGGAATTTTTAACATTTCATAACTTAATTTAATTTATATCAAAATATCCTGTTTTGATTCTGGTAAGGGGGCGTTCAAATATAACGTAAGCAAACTTTCAACAATTTTAGACTCCCCCTGTATAAGCAAAAATAAGAAAATCGTGAACCCCCGCCCCCAAATGATAAGACGTAAGAATTTTTTCAAAACTTTTATTAAATATCAAATTTTTTATATTATTTTTATGATTACAGCATTAGTGTTTTAACAAATCAGTTAACCATAATAAAAATAATATTTTTAATTTAAATTATGATTATTTTGAAAACATTTTCATTATTTTGTAATTTTTTTATCTTACGTAAGATTTATCCTCCAGCCTTTGTCAGCAAAAGTAAAAAATTGAACCCTCCGCCTCCTTACATAATACTTGAACGCCGCCTAATCTACTAATCAGTACCGTAATTAGAAGGCGACATCTATTGCCTACACAAACTCGTTAACTCTCCAGTGAAAATAAAAAACTACCAACAAAAACCCTGCCAATTAATACCGACTCACTAAACCAACAAATCCAAGATAATTACTATAAAGGCGGAACTCGGGAGTAACAATGTAAATCAATTTTGGAAAGCCGAGCAAAGTAAATTGTTCTGATTTCTGCAAACAAAATTTAAAACACCTTAATAAACTCCGTTGAAATACATACTTATACTATTTGTTGGGAAAAATTGAACAATCGGGAAAAAATAGGGTACCTGGAAGATTGCGACCATTTGTTTTGTTTGAACTGCCTCAAAAATTGGGCAAGATGTAATTCGGTTTGTCCTACGGATTGAAAACCTTCAGAAAAATTTATATTGGTAATGAAAATAATAGCTGGAAAGCCAAAGTTTTTGTAAATTGTGTTTATGGATTATTCGGATTGCATAATTAAAATATATCAGTAGTTTATGTATAAATC
This sequence comes from Lycocerus yunnanus, assembly GCA_036346125.1. NCBI lineage: Eukaryota > Metazoa > Arthropoda > Insecta > Coleoptera > Cantharidae > Lycocerus > Lycocerus yunnanus. Next base: position 115,577 of record JARFIX010000261.1, read on the forward strand.
TGTAATAATAATAAAATTTAATAAACTTACATTTTTTTTCTATCAATTTTCTTTTCTTCTTGGAACGTATTTCAGTACGATGCGAAAGGAAACGCTTTTAAAATTTTCTTATCAAGTGGTACTTCTTCAAACGTAATCGTCTGCTTAAATCGGCATCGATGGATACCACACTGTTATTTTCCGTTATGCAATTAAAAGGTTTAGCCACGCAACAGGTTTTATATATTTTGATATTGGAGTGTTATTTAGAATAGCTTCAATTTCTTCACAACTTGTACACAGAGAAAAAACAGTTTAATTTTTTATATAAATTTGTATCGTTTTAAAGTATTAGTTTGTTTATGTGATCGAAATCTTTTAAAAATACATCTCAGAAAAGTTGTTGCTTGTATTGCAGTTGCACATCTTCTTGACCAATAAAATAGACCAACTTAAAATACCTCACTTTATGTTACAGAGAACTCGATAACAAATTTTCATACCAAGCTTGAGCTAAGGTTTACCCGTGTTCAATTTGTCAATTTTTCATTCTGTCCACTTTTCGCAATAATTATCATTAGTTAAATTTAGTAGTTCAATAGGGATGTTGCATGGTATCGAATTTAGTGATAACTCCTATTATTTCTTGAAAATAATATCAAATGAAATTTATAACCGAAATAAAAATTTTGAAATGCAGTCTGCACTGAGAAAATCAAATTTGAAATTCAAAATGAATCGATCAGCCGATTACAGCTCTGACGTCATACTGCGTGATCCCGAACGTTTTCATGGAAATTTCACAACGTCGCAAACATCTGACAGTTAAATATTTGACTTGTATCTGACAGTTGTAACTAATGTGACGTTTACCATTTAAATTGTATTTTTATTAATATAATATTTATTTTAATACAAACTGTTGTCACAAACAATTATAGGAAAAATGGTTTATTCCGAGTTTTCTGTGTTTTTATTATAGTTTTATTAAAATTCATTTTCAATTTTTACACAAACTATTTATAGGTTACATTATCAATACAAACTGCATTTAAAATGATTCTTAACCACTTCATGCTCGGTTTTTTTTCAAAAAGGTAAAAAACGAATGGATTTTATTGCATTTTAATAATCTACATTTAATTTAAAAAACATGTTCCGTTTTCTTTTGATATTGAAAACCTCTGAGAGAAAAAGGATGCATAATGTTTATACAGTAGAACCTCGATTATCTGGGCCGACAGGGACCGTGCGGATAATTGAAAACACGGATAATAATAATTGACGTTTTTTGTTAAATTATTACAAAAAATAATACACTAAACAGCTTTGTATGTAATGCAAGTGCAGCCCTGAAGTAAGCATAAATTCTATACATTTGATTTCACATAATATACTACTAAAGTTGCAAATGTCCACGGTAAACCGCTGGCGCTGCACGGATAAGCTACCGCATGCATAATAATCTAATGATAATCGATGTATAATGCGCCCACGGATAAACCGCTTCATGGATAATCGGGGTTCTACTGTAATAATAAAATTTTCATCACAAATTGGAAACAACCTTACCTAATTTACTGAATGGTCGAGATGAAGACATGGTACAACCCATAATAATACCTTGCATCAAAGGCAGAGCTATTGAGTTTCTTTTGCGTGGAGATGCTTTCATTGGCGTTGGTTGCAAAAAATCTGGATAATGTGATTCCTGAAATATTCGTGGGTGTCCCTCCGATGATGGTCTTCCACGAGCAGTATATTTAATAGATGGAATATTTTTCGACAATTTTTTCTATCAGCTTCATCCAATAATGTAGGTGTGATAGACGCCTCCAGTTCTTTTTTATAATACAAATTAATTCCAAAGTGCCGTAACCAACCTTTCATCTGTCCATTGCAACACCAAGGTTTTGTCCTTTTTATATGCAACAGTTGCCCATTTAGACCATTTTTTAATTTTCAATTCTTTTGGCATTTCCAAACGATTTGTTTGTTCCATAAATATCCGTTGAATGAGACATCAGTATTTCCGTTAACTTGGAAGAAGTATTGTGTGGAACATCTAGGAAATAATCAATGATAATATAAAAACAGCTTAATACAAATTTTTAAAAATTATTAATTGATATAATTATATTAAAAACTAATTAAAACTTTTTTTAATTTCCGTGACAAAATGGAACAGTAGAATAAATTTGAAAAATTGGGATTATGACAGACTGCGTTTCGAAAACGCAGAATTTAATCTACTTTAATTCTGTTCATACTTATTTTGAGCATAAAATGCATAAGAAATATCTACTCTATAACTTTGCAAGTTATTATTATGCAGAAGTGCGTAATAACTGAACGATTACAAAAAAATTTAATTCAACCTACGCAGACCTACTAATTTATAAGAAGAAACACTTACTACTAATGAAATTCTCGAGCAGCTTCGAAATCTCCACTTTCTTCTAATTACTCGAGAAATTAATCCTCATTGTCCGTTGCGGCTTCTGTACTGCTTTCTTTTAGGGTTCCTCCGAATTTGTTACCTCCTACTGGTTGTAAGTAAGTTTGCTATCCAATGGTCTTTCATTTGCTCCAAGTCAATTGCTTCGGGATATCAACGAGAATTCTAAAAGAAAATTAATTTTCTTGAATCGCTGTTAATGTTGCTTAATAATAAACTCCTTCAATATTACTAGCAATAAAGTGCCCATCAAGAATATCGCTTTCGCAATAGTGCTTTCACAAACCCCAAGATCTGGAAATGTCAAAATCGTATCAATCCTACATTAAAAAAATTGCTACCGAGTGATTCGATTTGCTTAAAATTAAAGTTTTGTCAATTTCTACACACCTACAGATTAACACCAAGTCGTTTTTAGTGCTACAAGTTGGTCGTTTGTATAAATTTTTTAAAAAAACAATATAAAACAAACAAAATTTATGTGGTTATGAACAGCTGCTGATTAATTAAATCAATGGGCGACAGATGTCACTGTAAAAAATAGATGTAATAATATATACAAGATGCTTGAAAAAAATTTTAATTAATTTGAAATCGCGATACGTTAAAATGCCGTTTTCAATATCACAGTTCTTTAAAATTAGTTGACTAAACCCCTTCTTCACCCTTTTTGGACTTTGAGTTAGAGCAGTGATGTTCAAAACCCGGTACCCGTGATGATGATTATAAAACACATTAGAGAGCAAACTATTGATTGAAAAAGGAAATGTACTTGAAGTGATAGGCCAGTTTAATCTAATCTAATCTCATTACCAACAAAAACATTTAAACAGCAGGGTCGCATTCAGCAACATCGTCAAATGAAAAACAAAATTTACTTACCACGTTACGACTTTTTACCAAATTCAAAATCTTCACCACGATTTTTTTAAAACTTAAAAAAATTAACAAATTGATTTATTCGAAATTTGCAAAGGAAAAAATCTGAAAAAGTATGATCAAAGTCGTTTCTACTACGATAACCGTGAGCCGTCGCTCTCGCTAACAATCACGATGTACGTTGAGGCGATCCTAGCAAAATTATGAGAAATACTAATTGGAATTGGAATGTTGTCCAATACTTTCACCGTCACCTCGTCACATTCCAAGGTACTTATATCAACATCCCAATTTACGCTTTTGTTGGAGTTCCCTATATAAACGCAACATATTTCACAGTTAAGTTTTCGTAACTTCAATGCTCGTGCTAAGCCGTCCCGTAGTGTGAGACCTTCACGTACTTGAACTCCAGTTCGTTGTTTATTGGGCAAATGAACCCGCAGGAAACTGTTAAGCCGTTTTAGGTTATGTTTCGGCTGATGACCATCAGAGTTGTGTTTAGTTTTCAAAACTTGAACTGTTATTTCGTCACTTTCCAATGTACTTAGGTCGGCATCCCATTGGACGCTTACACCAGACTGTCCCAAATAGACACAACAGTTTTCGTAATCGAGATTTCTTAACTTCAAACCCTTTTCCAATGCTTCCCGTAAAGTGACACCTTCGCGAACTTGAATGCTTGTTCGCTGTTGGTTCGGCAAGTAAACGCGTAGAAAACTATTCGAACGTTTGGTCGGACGTGGAGATTTATTTTTACGTTTTTCCTTCAACTGTTCCAATATTTTTTGTTTTAGCTTCTCCAGTTCTTCAATTCTAGAAGTTAATTCATTGCATTCTTCCAAGTAGATTAGAGGTAGAGTTCGGAAATGAGCAAATCTTTCATGGAGTGCGGCGATACTTGCGCGATTCAACCGTATGATGGTTTCAATTGTTTTTAATTCGAGTTGTGTTGTGTCGGTAGGGACAACCATTTTTTATCGTCGGTCCCTTCACATCCAAATTTTTTGAAAAATTGGTAAATCTAAAAATTTTAAAATAAAATTTATTAATTGATGTATTAATTTTTTTAATTTAGCTTCTACTTCAGTGTATATAAAAATGTTGAAGCATTTGCATATTATATTACTTTTAAATTTTCAAAAATTTTCTAAAACCAAATTTATGAATTGATAAAAATATTTAATGTTACAATTTTAATTTAACGAACAAACACATTTTATAATTTTAGTATTGATTATTTATTGATATCAAAATAAAATATTGGGAGATTTTCAAAATACTACGCCAATTTTTTTAACAAAAAATTAATAAAACGTAGTAATATACCTGTTTGACATAAAATTTTCGACACAACACATCCACCAAATACTAAGCATTTGTCTAGAAAATGCAACGTTGGTAGCCACTAGCCACAGGTCGAAGAATATTTACCTGCGTTAACGCCTTCAGGCACGTCTTTTGTCAGGGACAAGATTTTAAACCAAACTTTCACTTTTCAAAATATTTTTATTAAAAGTAATGGTGCCGCTAGGAATATAAAATTTAAATTAATATTCAGGTTTTCAAAAAACATCCCTCGACACCAGCGCAGGGAAGTTACTTTTAATAATGATCAAAAGTGTAATAAATTTATTTTTTTTGGAATAATTAATTAAATTTTGTAACAATTTTGCAATTTGCTTTTTAATTTTCTTTTTATCGATTTTAATTTTTGATCTATATAACAATTAAAATAATTACAAATTACAAGTCTGCTATTGGCTCTTTAATTTTTTGCACTTATTCAAAGATATTAGGTAGGGTGGTCAATAAAGATAAAAAATAATATTTGATGAATTTCTATCATTGACGCTTTCTAAATTGCAACAATAATCACAACTAAAGGATGGCCATGGTCTGACACTTGGATCCATAGATAAGAGAGTGCTTGAATGTGTCCACTACCAAGTCGAGATACCTGGTTTGAACCATGGCCGAGTAAAAACTTTATTCTGACTTTAATAAAAAGCTATCGAACCCCTCCTTTGAAAAAAATCAGATTGGGAGAAAATGGGTAATTATTTCTGGCTTCCCTGAAATTTTTCGCTGGTTCCAATATTTTAGCGAAACTAAAAGCTATTGCATGTAGCAGTTTTAAATGAACGTAAAATATCCAGGAGGGGGTAGGTCATACATAATTTGAAAATGTTGTCAAAAATAGTAAAAACGTTATGTATCTCCGTATCCGGTTACAAAACCGTATACAAAAGTAACCAAAAAGTAGTTCGAAAAATTTTATTTCTACTTGTGTAATAAACGAAAAACTATGTTTACAGTCAAACTTGTTTTTATGCGACTCTTTTATGTGATCAAATTTTTTTTGTGCGGTATACGTGCTATAAAAGTTTTTGACCGTCAATTTTGCCTTTACATATTTGAATTAATCAATTAATCAGTGGTGTGATGTACTTTTAATATTTAACATAACGTAAAACGTTATGGCTTATTTTAAATCACTTATGTTAAAGTAGAAATAAGTATAGATTGCATGCGATAAGAACAACGCTATACAGAGATGTCATAAGTTAGAAAGAGAACAAGCTTATAAAGTATAATGCGCAAGCCCTCTTTGATAAATTTTCAAATTTGAAATTTTTCAAATGTGTTAACTTTTTACATTTTACGTTAAAATTTTACGAATAACACCCGACTTATAACAGGCAAAGTTTACATGCCGTTATAAATAGAACTGTCATTCGAAAGTTTTTAATTCGATAAAGTGAGGTTAAAAACATGAATTTTGGAAGTATTTTAAATATCGCTCTGTTTGAAGAACTACATAATGCAGTTGAAAGGTACAGTAAAATATAATATAATTGAATATAATCTATGGTGAGGTTATATACATATGTACTATTTAAATTTGTTTAAAATTTTAGAAATGAAATAAACGTTCAAAGAAGGATTTTACGAGATACTAGTAACCCTTTTGAATTAAGGGAAGAAGAATTTCGAAAGAATTTCAGATTGTCACGAGATTTAGTCTGGTATTTAGTACAAATTCTGCGACCACATTTAAAAGAGAGTCAAAGAAGTAATTCTTTGAAACCTGAATTTAAAGTAAGTACAAATATGCTTAAGTACAAAACCCCTAATGAAATTTAAAAATGTGTATAGGTTTTAAGTGCACTTTCATTTTTTGCAATGGGTTGTTACCAACGTAGTGTAGGCAATAGTATGCATATGAGTGTCGAACGATCCACTGTGAGTAAAATTATTAGTGAAGTAACAGATGCCATGGTGGAACATGTTTTAAATATTCATCCTTTTAAATTTCCACAAACAGAAGTAGAACGTCAGGCAGTAAAACTAAGGTTATATATATATAAGTATAGTTGATCGTGTAACAATTTAATCAAATCCGTTTTTTTAGGTTTTACCAAAAATTTGGTTTTCCTGGTGTAGTAGGTGCGATAGATTGCACGCATATAGCGATCATTGCTCCAAAACAGATGATCCTGTACGACCTGGTCTTGCTTATTATAACCGTAAAGGATTTTACAGTTTAAATGTGCAAATGGTAAATCTTTGTGCATTAATCGTACATAATCTTAAGCAAATTTCTTTTGTCGTTAGATATGTGACGCCAATTTAAAAATTTTAAATTGTAATGCGCGCTTTCCTGGATCTACTCATGATTCGGCTATATGGACAATGAGTGTAGTTAATCGACATTTAGAGGAGAAATATTTCAACAACGAATTAAATTCATCATGGCTAATAGGTTGGTTAATACAGTCTGCACTTAGTCACAGTTATATTTTGAGTTTATGTTACCAGGAGATGCAGGTTATCCACTGCAACCGTGGCTATTAACACCTCTCGAGGGTTATCCAGCAGAGTCTCCAGAAGGACGTTACACACGACACCATATTTTTGCTCGAAATACCATTGAACGATGTTTCGGTATATTAAAGCAAAGATTTCGGTGTCTTCTTAAACATCGTGTGTTACATTATGCCCTGTCAGAGCTGCAAAAATTGTACTATCATGTGCAATTTTACACAACTTGGCAATTGATGCAGGCTTACCACTAGAAGAACCCAAAAATCTGGACAATAATGAACAAATGGAATGTATTGATAATAATCAAGTTTCACTAAATTCAGGTATATATAATAATTTATTATAGGTAATCAAAATGTAACAAATTTCTTTTCAGTATCACATTTGAATGAAGGTAGAAGAGTTCAAGCCCAACTCATACAGAGGCATTTCACATAACAGAATTTATTATTTCTAATTTAAATATTAAATAAACATACTGGTTACAAGGACGGCTATAGACAGAAAGAGAGTCAGAAAGAAAACTTTCCTTTGTAGACTCCCCCCCGGCTCGAACCGAGTGCTTTAGCGGTAGTAGTCGATCGCTCTAACTACTAGGCCAGTGACTGACTGCCTCTTTAAATAAACTTATTATAATATACTAATAAACTAAAATATAATAATAAACTTAATTAATAAAACTAAATACTAATAAAATGTAACTTTCACTCAAATAAAGTTTCAAAATTTTCAAAAGAACCAAATACTTTAAAATATTCCAATTTTAATTTGGCCCGTTCTACGCTGGTGTTTCCCCTAACAGCAGCCGCAAAATTGTCCATGGAGGAAGCCAATTGCTGAATTGCATTAGCCTTGGTGACTTCCATTTCCGAAATTGTGTTCTGCGTTTCTGCAAACACAGAACATGCCGATTGCAAAATTTGCGACGTGTACCGCGAACTGCCAGGTGTTGGAGCTGCGACCTGCTTTTGAATCCCTTTATTGGATTTGTCTGTACATGAGTTAGTATTATAAACATGGTGAACGCATTGTACTTATACATTTACCTCTGGTATTTTTATCTCCTTCCTGCCTATTTGTACCAAGCTCCACCATTGGTGGTACCAATGGTTCAATATCTAAAAATTAAAAACATACACTTCATGTACATATGAGCTGTTGAAAACCATAGTGGTCTAAGTCAAAAATCACGTTTTTGAGATAATAGTTGAATCCGCTTCATATTACAAATATACTTGCTCACAAAATTTTAAAAATATAAGTCTGTTTGTTACATAAATTGTGCAAATGAAATGTTAATCACTGACGATGTACTATAGCGCTGTATAACTTAGTTTTATGACTTAGACCACTATGGTTTTCAACGGCTCATATATGAACATGCAATAAATTACCATCGTCATATGCAGCATCTTCTAAAAATATGTGAGCGACACTTTCATTCTGGCAATCATTGGGAACAAAAGTGTGTGTCGATTCTTCTAAAATATAAAAGTTAAATGGTAAAATTATCTTATTTAATTATTAGTGTAAGATAACATACTACTGGTACTATTTTCGTTAAAAGGAATCTCAAATTCAGCTACCGTTGCTACAAACAATAAATTAGAAGCTTTATTAATTTTTCTATTATAACGCTTACCACTACCACAGCATCCTCCAAATGTATCGGGAATGACATCATCCCGAGGTGAATTTTGGAGATTAGGTTTAGCAACCTTTCCTCCAGATCAGTTAGTTTTTTGGATGATCCACTACCACCGCCAGTTTTTTTTAAACTCACACATATTTCTCTGCTCTTTCGTTTGGTGTTCATCTTCCACTCGTTAAATATCTAAGAAAAAAATACTTATAGAAAACGATGGCAAACATGCATTTATACTTTTACACACCTTCTTCCATTGATCACCACTTTTTAATGGTCCACATCCCTTTGCATTTTCTTGTGTGGCAAATACTTTCCACAAATCGCTCACTTTCAAATAGTCCGAGGGTTTGCTCTTTCCTGTTAGTAGTATTTTGTTACTACTTACAAAATCGAGCAAACTTTCGTATTGTAATTTGGTTGTTTTTTTTAAACGAATTGCCATTACTTACTTTTTTAAGCACGTATTTTTTTTAAGTTATAACTCGCGAATTAATTTGACAAGAAGAATTTCAAATTTGAAAATTTATCAAAGAGGGCTTGCGCATTATACTTTATAAGCTTGTTCTCTTTCTAACTTATGACATCTCTGTATAGCGTTGTTCTTATCGCATGCAATCTATACTTATTTCTACTTTAACATAAGTGATTTAAAATAAGCCATAACGTTTTACGTTATGTTAAATATTAAAAGTACATCACACCACTGATTATCAATGTTACTTGTTTTTAATTGTACAATAAAATTGAATTGTCAAGTTTGCTATGAAAGGATATACAGGGTGTCCCCGTGACCGTGGAGAACCCTTTAGGTAGTAATAGAGGACACTTTTCTAAGACATATTTTTAAATAAAATTTTTGTCCAAGTCCAAACCCTTGGGGGGTACCTCACTTTAAAGCAATTTTTTCAATTTATGATTTCAAGCGGCCATTGCACCAATATTTTTGATTTTTTGGGTTTAATGAATTAGAGCTTTTCTATAGATCATTTGAATATCTACAATTTATGTTATAACCCCTTATTGCCTAGAATCAACAGATTTCGAGTTATGAATTAAATTAAGGGAAAAAATGTCAAAAAATTCCGAGTTTTATTTCTTTTACTTTTCTTGCCAACCCCGTATCTTTTAAACGAAGCGTTTTAGAAAAAAACTAATGGCCCAAACCGGATAGGAAATTTAATGGGCTACAACATTGGTTTAACAATTTTTTTTGGGAAACCAACCGTTTTCACATAAATTACGAAAATAATAAACAAGGTGTAGGTTAAAAAAACTAAATAAATTCACAAAATTTATTTTAATAAATTTTCAAAATGGCCTCACTCATTTTCAGCACACATACGTGACATTGTTAAAAGAATTAAATTTTGAAAATTTATTAAAATAAATTTTGTGAATTTATTTAGTTTTTTAACTTACACCTTGTTCATTATTTTTATAATTTATGTGAAAACGGTTGGTTTCCCAAAAAAATTATTAAACCAACGTTGTAGCCCGTTAAATTTCCTATCCGGTTTGGACCGCTAGTTTTTCTAAGACGTTTCGTTTAAAAATACGGGGTTGGCAAGAAAAGTAAAAACTCGGAATTTTTGACATTTTTTCCGTTAATTTAATTCATAACTCGAAATCTGTTGATTCTAGGTGATAAGGGGTTATATTGGTTGGTCGAACTTGTGTTGTGAGGTTAACCTGAATGTGAGGTTATC
>JARFIX010000262.1:0-156150 GCA_036346125.1 Lycocerus yunnanus
TTGAACCGCCAAGGCTTGCAGGCTAGCGGAAAATGACTCGATCCTCCCTGGTACAATCACGAACTACGGAAGAGAATAACCACAAAAACGTACTGCAGTACATTTCTCTCTCAGTCACCTTTCCCTTCAAATCGAAATTATTTTTGTTTAACGTCTAGGTTTGCCCCACTGCCCCCCACTTTCGGTATATTTAAATTCTAAATTTAGAAACCCAAGCCCACACGTAGCAGACTCGCTAAGTTATCCCAACTCAAAAACTTAAAGCCATTGACTTCAAACGCCAGATGAAAGAGATTAGGACGGTTTATCTGCCAAAACGCTCCGCATTGTCATTCATGATACTGATACTAAAGCTTCAATTTCCGACGGTATGTAGTATATAAAACAAAATCCTGCTTTGCAGGTTACGTTATGTTTTCCGGCCGAAATCACTAATTTTCACTTTACATTAAGTCAAAATTTGACCTAAATTTGATTCATTTAATAAATCACGTCGCTTGAGTCGTCTCAATATGGGAGGGTAGTAAGTCCACTGCATTTGGTTTGGGTGGTCTATGAGCTGGTATTGGTATTTTTCACATTATTTCCTTATTTTTTTCTGAATTATTAGCATTTTTACCTGATCATGAACTACATTGTTGGGATAGTATGTGGGAACCTCTGCTATGATTTTCAGTGATTTGTTTTAAAATTCAATTCTTATCATGCTTGCTATTCTATGAGCCTGTTCAATTTCCAAATGATTCTGCCTGAAGGAAAACTGGTGGTCCGCTATGATTCCATTTTCTTTAAATAATAGATGGAGTGCTTTCAATAAAAGTTTTTTGTATACCTTGGATAAGAACGGAAGCAGACTAATAGGTCTGTATGAAGTAACATTACTTCCCTCTTTGCCAGGTTTTGGGATCATAATTATTTGTAAAACTACCACTGTAGAGAGAAGTAACCAATTCTTGATATAGCGTTAAACAAAATAGTCATCATTCTGTATGCACATCCTGGCAGTTCATGCAGCACTTTGTTAGTAATCAGATTGAATCCTCGTGCTTTTGTTGATGAGATTTCGTGTTGGATTAATCGATGTACCACTTTTTCTTAAATTTTATAATTGCTTGTTCCAATTGGAAAGGTGCATTAAGCAACTGATAAATTGGTTTTTCTTGATAATCCCACACATCTCTTTCTAAAGGAGTGAATACTTTTTGAGGTGTTTAGCAAAAGTATTAGCCTTTTCTTCGTCACTTCTTGCCCATTCACCATTTCTCATTTTGACAGGTGGGATATGTGTTTGTGGTCTTGTAATTCTCTTGGTAGCCTTCCACAAGGAGTAGTCGGGTCCTGTGTGGGGAAAATTCATGCAGGTAGTTTTGTATTTCCTTGTTTTTAATTCATTTAGGGTTTTCCTCAACTCTCGGGCAGTACAATTGTATATAGTTTTGTCTGCGGGGTGTAGTGTTGTGTGCCACTTTTTCCGTAATTATCCTTTGTTGAGAATAAGCTCTTTGACAAACATAGAGCTTTTATTTCCATGGAGCCCCTTTATTTTAATTGTCAAGTTCCACGCTGCTTCTTGGATGACTCTGGTGAGATGGTCTGCCAGATAATCAATGTCTCTTTTCTCTTTTAAGGAGATTTGTTGATTAAAGGCCTGCGTGATGGAGTACCAAAAATGATCCCAATCAGTTTTATTATTGTAGATAGTAATTGGTTTGTTCCATTTATTGAATTGGGTCGTCAGGGTGACGATGATGGGTGTATGGTTTGAGAATAAATTCAAAGAATATTTGATGGAGAGGTAGCCTGGGGCGAATCTCTTTGTTACACAAAAATCAAGACGATTTGGAATCTTGTTTTCATCCGTTGGCCAGTAAGTTGGTTGATTGGTCGTAAATTGGTGAATATTTTAGGCTTCCATTGCGTGGTATAGCTGTCTGCTTTTTGCATTTGTTAGTCTGGAACCCCATCTTTGATGTTTCGCATTGAAGTTTCCGCCTACGATAAATCGATGACCAAAAGTGTTAAAAAATTCTTTAAAGTTTTCCTTCTATATGTTTATATTTGGTGGACAATAAATTGCTGAGATTGTAAGGTTGCCATTCCAGTTCTCAACTTCTCTCTTGGTTGTTGAAAGTAGTCTCTGGAAATTGATTCAAGTTCATGGCGTCTGATTGTGCTTTTTATTACTATTGCTGGTCTCCTCCTCCTAACCCTCTCTCTCTCTCTAGGGTGGTTAGTATAGTACACGTTGTAATTGTGTATCTTGAAGAGGTCTTGAAGTAGCTTTAATTAGTTAAGTGTAAAACAATACAATAGTGTGGTGCCCCAGGTTAATACTGTAATTATTATCCTTTTTTCCACGCTAATTTCTGCTTCAGTAATTTTATTAGTCTTGGATTCATCTGTGTACCAGATGGTGTCATATAGAAACCTCATCTCCTACTTTCCCCCTCTCAGGTATGTATGGTTCCTTTGAAAGGTTTTCGGAAGTTCCTCACAGTACTGGTTTTTTTTGAATATGTACACAATAATGTTGTTTCTTCTGATGAAATTAAAGATCATGGTATGGTAACCCCTCTCGGGAGTAGCATAACCCTAACAATTCATTGTTAGTTTATAGACCGCCAGCAATACCTTGATCTCCACAGTCCATAGTTGCATATGTATATTAATACTTTCTTTTTTCTTTGCTTGATGCTACCAAATTAAGGATGAATGTGTTACTATGGGTACAAAAACTGTAGTATAAGCCAAAAAAACATTTTTGGTTTAATCTCAACATTCTACAAGCCTACAGAGTCTCCGTTGCTTTATTGGTTGTTTCGCACATGTGGCGTAAAGGTCAACCTACAGTCTGGGGTAAGACCTAGATATTTGACCTCTTCCACCAGCTGTAGTTCTTTTTCACACATTGTGAGTACAGATATTGCAGTTTTCTATGTTTTGTGAAGATTATCCACTGAGAAATGAGGGGGGTTACCTCATCGCTCATCCTGAAGTTCACGTCTGTGGTTTTATCGAAATACGCTGGCTTACTCACCACGACAAGGTTATAAACACCTGGAGGGATAAATATGTAGGCTATAAATAAACCATGACACGCCTTATCAAATATCTAAACCGCCAAATTTAGATTTCGTCCTTCCGTTGCATAGTGATACTTATTTGATTAACAATTTAAAAAAAAAAACGAATATATTGGTAACATCAGTAAATAATATAATTCATAATAGAATCAGTGTATTAAATAAAGTTTAATGATGTCGGTTTATTTAAATTATATAGTGACTCCCAAACGGTGCGGTGATGTATCCAGTGAAGCCACAGACCAAAAGACTACATCAATCATGTACTAGTAGTTCATGACAGCCTAAAGACCACTAGGTATATTGATTTATTACATTTTTATGTACATATTTATTCATCATCATCATCGTCTGCACGTTATGAGCTGCTGCTCGTTACGTCACTCTTTGGTCGCTCCATCTCTTTTTTGGGTGCCCCACATTTCTTCTGTCTCTAGGACTGTATGTAAACACTTGCTTTGGTATACGACCGTTTTCTATCCTTTCTAGATGTTGCATCCAAAATCTTCTATATTCTGCAATTCGATCGTTTAAGCTGAATATATTTAGTTCTTGTCGAATGTCGGTGTTCCGTTTTTTATCGATTCTTTTATAGCCTGCGATTCCTCTTAGAAACCGCATCTATGCACTTTGGAATTGCTAATAATTTCCTTTTGTTAGCATCCATGTCTCGCTACCATACGTAACGCTTGGTATCGAAATTGTTCTATAGAACTTCATTGCGGTGCTCTGGCTGTTTTTATTTTTAAAAGTTCTTCTAATGGTTCCATTAATGTAGTTGAAGTTCTCTATTTTATTTTGGATGTCCTTTTCTTTGTATAGGGAAATTGTGCAGCCAAGGTATTTTAAGTTGTTAACTTGCTCTATAGAATGATCGTTGAGCACTATCTTAGATCTGACTTGGTCCTGCCCTCTGAAAGCCATTACTTTTGTTTTTGTTGCAGATATGATCATATTATAATCGTCAAGGGTTTGGCTAAGCTTGGTCATCGCTTATACCTAATCTCTTGTGCCTTAAACGTTTGCATTTCGTCATATTCAAGTTCCGTCCTAAATCCGAGACTCTATTTAAGTGATTGAAAGTCGTATAAATGTCCCTGAATAGGAGACTATCCTATTGCAGGTAAGGTCAGTGAGGGGTTTGCCCTCTCAGAGCTTCTGGCCCAGCTCCCAGCTCTTCTTCTTCTTCGCTGGTAGGAATATTACTATTTACAATTCTTGTAAATATGTTGTTATGGTTATACCGCCAATACTCGGTCATCAGGGCGTCGTTAGTTTACTCAGGGTGTACCACGTGAAGGCGAGGTTGACATTGTAATGTGAAAGGCTATGTATTCGCTTGCACACCCCATTACACTCCTACAAATATTTATTTATTCATATAACTATGAAACAACATAACATTTTTACAAATCTCATAGTAAACAATTAATCAAAAATAATTAGATCAATAAATTCAAATTTATTTATTTGTATTTTAAAAGTATTGAGAATCGCTGCTAGGTTGGGAATCAATGAAATTGATTACAGGTATCGTCATACCGTTACGATATAATTATTTACTTGTGAATTTTGTCATTTCATTTAATTTTTGTTTTATAAATAAACTTAAAAAGTAATAATGGAACACTTAACTTATCTTTTATATTTATAATTAGCTTTTTAATTTATTTATAACACAATTTTTAATCAATTTTATTGCAGATTTATTCAGTACAGAATTTTCCACTTAAAAACACGTACGATGTCAAAGGCACCAGGTAAATTTCTAATTATATTTGCTTTATGTTACCCCGGGTGTCCATTCTCAAACTCCAACATTGGAATTTAATATTATTAACTATTAACAGCTTTGAGACTTTTGCTTGGTTATTCGATGTAGTATTATGGAAAATGTTTTTTTAATGAGAGTTCAGAATGAGAACATTTTCGAGCAATTATTTTATTTTTAATAAAATTAAGCACTAATAATAAAAAGATTAATATTTAAAATAATATTTTCTGAAAATGTAACATAACATTTGCTGCCCTATTATAACGGATTTTTTTTTTGTAAAAAATTATACGGCTTCGTTGAGTATTTAATAAAAATTAAATAACAATTTATTATTAAATCTGTTCATAAAATCCATGGATTTATCGATTTTTTTGTTTAATTTACCAATTATTTATTTTAAAATACTTTTGAATTAAAATATTGAAAAGGGAGGTGTTTAAAAACGTTACATTATTAGGCTTAAAATTATAAACAATACTTAATTACAACCATTGAAGTTTATTATTATCACTACAATTTAGTGAATATTATTTAACATAATTCCAAGATCCATGGAAGTCCAGTTTTGAAAACAATAAAGTGCTTTTGGAAGAAAAAGAGTCTTTAAATTTCTAGACTAAATAATAACTTATATACATATGTACATAATACATAGTATTATTTGGCTAATATGATCACAATAACAAATATAACTATAATTTTCAGATTTCGATGCCTATCGAGGTTTTCCCGAGAATTTAGAAGAAACTCAGGAAATAAAAGTCTACCCAAAAAGATGGCTCATTTTGCTATTATTTGCGTTACATGCAATATCTAATTCCATCCAATTTTTTGAATATAATGTAATAGCGGATGTTATTACAGATTATTATCAAATTCCATATGAAGTTGCAGATTGGACTTCCTTAATTTGTGCAGCTGTATTTGTTGTATTTAGTATTCCGATAACACATTTTCTAGATAAATATGTAAGTATATTATACTCAAAGGTTTTGTTAGATCCTACATTAAGAATAATTTTACTCAAATTTAGAAACACTTTTTATAAGCACTGCTGTACGAGATATGATGTAAATCAAAAAATTAATAACAAATTTTGTAGGGTTTACGAAAAACTGTCGTGGTCGGAGTTATTGGAACGGCTGTCGGTACATGCATAAAACTTGGTGCTGTAAACCCTAACAGATTTTGGTTAGTGCTATTGGGGCAAGCAATTATAGCTATATTTCAAATATCGATTTTTCCGCTAATTACAAAAGTAGCAGCTACTTGGTTTGGCTATAATCAAATAGCAGTTGCCTGTGGATTGGGATGCGTGGGACTTCAAGTAAGAAAGCAAAACATTGTAACATTGTATAATATAAACAGATGCTTTTTTCAAAAATTTCCACTTTCTATAATATTTGTTAAAATAAATAGCGATGTAAAAATAATTCCACAAAACTTTTGCAATAATTTTAACATTTATTATGTACATAATAATAATATGTATATTTCACAATATAATATAAAATTAAAATATTTAAATTTAGATTGGAAGTGCTCTATCTTTTTTAATACCACCAACAATTGTATTTAAAGGAAAAGTAGAAGAAGTCGAAGAAGGTCTTTATATACTGCATATAATATACGCTTCACTTGCTGTGGGAATGGTGCCTTTAATTTTGTTCTGTAAGTACCATCTTAAACTACAATTAAATTTATGTGTTTATTTTTTTTTAATTTTTAGTTTTTACTGATAAACCCCCAACGCCTCCATCTATAGCTAAACAGCAATCCATTAAAAAACAACTTACTTCCTCTACGAGTTTATGGCAAACAATTAAAATATTATTAAAAATTAAACCGTTCATGATATTTTCGGTGATATATGCAGTTAATTTAGGAATCAGTTGGCCACTTCAAATTTTATCTAACCAAGTTATTTTATCGTATTACCCCGTAAATAATTAAAATTCAATTTCTTAGTTCCTATATTTTAGTATAAATACATTTTTAGAATGCTGCTTACGATGTGGGAATTATAGGACTATTGCAAGTTATTCTCAGCATATTCGGTTCAATGGGCGTCAGTGTTCTTTTAGATAAATTTAAACGATTTAAGTATATAAAATATTATAGTATTATAGAAATTTAAATTACTGAAATTTGTTTTAGAGAAACTTGTTGGGTAGTATATGGTGGATATCTTACAACTGTAGGTATATACGTTGCAACATTGGATCAAGGAATAGCATGCATATATATCACATCAACGCTAATTGGGTAATATATTTTGAAGATGAAACGAAATCATGTCTCATTCTTTCTTTTATAGAATTTTCATGGGTGCAATAATAACAATGAGCATGGAAATAGTAATGGAATTTTCTTATCCCCTGCCAGAAGGCATTCCTGCAACATTTGTTTATTGTTGGATGCAATTTTTATCTCTTGGACTAACATATTTATGTGGTTATCTATTAAGAACAATTAATGCAGTATGGGCTAATGTAATGTTAATAATAGTTATATTAGTAGCAGATTTATTATTTTTTATCTTAAAGTTTGATTTAAAAAGGCAGGCAATGCAAGAATCGAAAAGTAATAAGGCAGGAAATGAGTTAAAATTTATAAATAGTTAACTTTAAAAAATTGTTAAATTAAAAATTAATTTTTTTATGTACGACTGCATTATAATAATATGATTACAATATCACTTAGCAGCCATAAGATACTATTTTATAGTACTAGTCCATTTTACTTTATTAATAAAGTAGAACGACCGCCTGTCAATGTCAATGAAATAAACGTCAAAATTAATGTCCAAGTGTTATTTAAATTTGAAATTTTAATGTAGCTGCAAAGGAACATCTGTAAATTACAGCATTAGACGTAAGTTTCTTTGTACAAATATTTCGACTTGGTCGGAAGAGCTAACCGAAATAATTTCACACAATTTAAAACAAATCAATAAATGACTTATAGCACAGAATATAATCAGTGGTGTGATGTACTTTTAATATTTAACATAACGTAAAACGTTATGTTAACTTAACATATTATAATAACTGTCGCGATAAGGTAAAATATAAAATTGGTGTGATGTATCACCGAAATAACATAAACGTTATGGCTTATGTTAAATCACTTATGTTAAAGTAGAAATAAGTATAGTTTGCATGCGATAAGAACAACGCTATACAGAGTTGTCATAAGTTAGAAAGAGAACAAGCTTATGAAGTATAATGCGCAAGCCCTCTTTGATGTAAATTTTCAAATTTGAAATTCTTCTTGTCAAATTAATTCGCGTGTTACAACTTTAAAAAAAAACGTGTTTAAAAGAAGTAAGTAATGGCAATTCGTTTGAAATTCCAATGGTGGAGCTTGGTACAAATAGGCAGGAAGGAGAAAAAAATACCAGAGGTAAATGTATAAGTACAATGCGTTCACCATGTTTATAATACTAACTCATTTACAGACAACTCAATAAAGGGATTCAAAAGCAGGTCGCAGCTCAACACCTGGCAGTTTGCGGTACACGTCGCAAATTTTGCAATCGGCATGTTCTGTGTTTGCAGAAACGCAGAACACAATTTCGGAAATGGAAGTCACCAAGGCTAATGCAATTCAGCAATTGGCTTCCTCCGTGGACAATTTTGGCCAAATTAAAATTGGAATATTTTAAAGTATTCGGTTCTTTTGAAAATTTTGAAACTTTATTTGAGTGAAAGTTACATTTTATTAGTATTTAGTTTTATTAATTTATAAGTTTATTTAAAAAGGCAGTCAGTCACTGGCCTAGTAGTTAGAGCGATCGACTACTACCGCTACAAGGAGTCTACAAAGAAAAGTTTTCTTTCTGACTCTCTTTCTGTCTATGACCGTCCTTGTAACCAGGGAGCCCCAATATATATATATATAATGTATTATTTAATATTTAAATTAGAAATAATAAATTCTGTTATGTGAAATGCCTCTGTATGAGTTGGGCTTGAATTCTTCTACCTTCATTCAAATGTGATGCTAAAAAGAAATTTGTTACATTTTGATTACCTATAATAAATTATTATATATACCTGAATTTAGTGAAACTTGATTATTATCAATACATTCCATTTGTTCATTATTGTCCAGATTTTTGGGTTCTTCTAGTGATAAGCCTGCATCAATTGCCAAGTTGTGTAAAATTGCACATGATAGTACAATTTTTGCAGCTCTGATAGGGGCATAATGTAACACACGATGTTTAAGAAGAACGTTTAACTTAAAACCTATACACATTTTTAAATTTCATTAGGGGTTTTGTACTTAAGCATATTTGTACTTACTTTAAATTCAGGTTTCAAAGAATTACTTCTTTGACTCTCTTTTAAATGTGGTCGCAGAATTTGTACTAAATACCAGACTAAATCTCGTGACAATCTGAAATTCTTTCGAAATTCTTCTTCCCTTAATTCAAAAGGGTTACTAGTATCTCGTAAAATCCTTCTTTGAACGTTTATTTCATTTCTAAAATTTTAAACAAATTTAAATAGTACATATATAACCTCACCATAGATTATATTCAATTATATTATATTTTACTGTACCTTTCAACTGCATTATGTAGTTCTTCAAACAGAGCGATATTTAAAATACTTCCAAAATTCATGTTTTTAACCTCACTTTATCGAATTAAAAACTTTCGAATGACAGTTCTATTTATAACGGCATGTAAACTTTGCCTGTTATAAGTCGGGTGTTATTCGTAAAATTTTAACATAAAATGTAAAAAGTTAACACATTTGAAAAACGTTATGAAAGTACATCACACCAAAATTGCCAACTTAACATATTATGCTCAATATAACATAACGTTTTACGTTATGTTAAATATTAAAAGTACATCACACCACTGAATATAACAACTTATATTACTTATACTTATAGTAACCAGGAAAAAAAGAAAAAGCATTCTTTGCAATTATAAAATTTATAAATGTCAAAGTGGATTTTCGAATATTACGTCAAAAATGTAAATGAAAATCTTCTAGGGTGCAGTCGAACATAAAGCTATGTATGTAATTCGCACATAATTAGGCTTTTGGACTTAGCCTATTTACTAGCCCCGCTCGCAAGCTCGCTCTGCCATAAACCATAGGCTTTGTTCAATAAAGACCTAAATTATGTACTCATTACATAAATAGCTATTATTGATAGTACATATTGTAAACCATGTAAAATTGATCAATTTTAAATTTTTAATTTAAAAAGACGCTTTATTTACTTAATTTTTGCTGACGAGAGTTTTGTTTTGCAGGCCAGATTTTGAAAAAAAAGAAGTTTCGTTTGCGCGATTGATAAGTACGCAGTATAAAGTTACAGGTAACAAAATTTTCTATAAAAAGGAAATTATTAATTTCGAAATTAATTTTATTCAAATTTTATTTAAGCAGTTCATTCGCGCTTAGAAATTCTTCTATGAGAAATTACTATTTTCCAAAGGTAAAATTTCTCGGCTTTTATATAAAAGACAGAGCAGCGCATTAAGGAGATATACACCTAGAAGCCGGAAAAAAGGTAATTTTGTGAATTTTTCTAGGAAAACTATTTGAAATTTTGGATTGTGAGTTTAACTATCTATAAGTATACACATTCAGGAATATTTATAATTTTTTATTTAAAAATATCAAAAATAAACAAGGATATTGTACGATCCTTGGAGCATCGTAAAAAAATTTGCGTTAACGGTAACCACTGGCGTTTCTTCAAAAATCATCTGAGAAAAACAAAACAAAAAAATTATTAAATTAGATACTATAATCTAGTACTTGTCATAGCCGATTTTGAAAATATTGATTTATGACAAAATAGGAGACGTTTGAACATAAAAAGTCATTTTTAGACCAAGAATTAGTAATTATTTTGCCTATAAAGCAAAAACTAAGTAACGAAAAGAAAAATCCTATGACAAGTACTAGATAATGGTGTGTAGAATAACCACAAAAAATTCAATGCAATCGGTTCATTGGTTTTCTTGCAATTTTGGGTACCGATTTGAAAACGTAGTTTTGAGTAAAACGCGTTTGAAAATTTGAGAATGAATAAATCATGAAATTTGTTAATTTACATGGAATCATTGATACCAGGCCCATAGTGTAAATCTTCTACGGTCGACGGAATGTTCATAACTTCTAAATTTTGTTGTCGATGACCTATTCGACCTTCTTTCGTCTGTTCTTGCGCTTGCAGCTTGGCTTTTGCTAAGCGAGTTTCGTCTTCTTGGGCAGCGTACAAATGCGCTCCCGATCCGACCGATATTCCTAACACGTTTATGACTTCCAACAATGAGGTGACACCATTGATGAATGTGCATGTTGCAAGAAATACTGCAATGTTAACAATTTTCGCCTCCTTGTTCATCGTTTTTGGAGCTATCTTCCAAATAAGTTGGTCTTCAAGAGAGAAATGATTTTAAGAGTTGCTGTCTGTTGAGCCGTAATGGTAGAATGTTGCCCATATAGTTTTTTCATGTCATCCTTGGAATTACAGTTTCTGCAAATAGCTAAGCTATAGTAAACGCTCAGTTTATCTATAAACTTTGCCGTCAGTTTGTTTTTGCCGCCGGATTCCAGGCTTATTTATCGAAATGTTGACTTGGCGTTTTTACCAGATATTCTTGAGACCTCAAGCTTCAAGAAAATGTAAAAACAAAATGAATTTTTCACCATGCTAGGTGTATATCTCCCTTAAAGCTTCAGCTTCCGACGATTGGAGTGCAATGTAAAACTTGAAAGGGTGGATATTCTTTGCCTGGAATCTTTAAGAGTAATGGATCCTGCGTATATCACTTATTGAGCTGATCTCGCTTATAAACGGAAATTATGCGGATGACCACTACGATGGGTGTGACTTTCCGCACAGTATATTTTACCATTGTTTCTATGATAAAATTGAATATCTTTAAATTTAATACGTTTAGTTATTAAAGATCCTATCAAGTTCTATAATAAAAAGGTAAAGGGATATGGAAGTTTATAAAAATTTATTTTATTAATAGCGTTTATATTCTAATGAATATTGCTTATCCCAGGGATTTACAAATCCGTTTGGAAAGAGGAGGATTAGCTCCCATTAAAAATTGCACACTCTTTTCTTTATTTTCTATCCTATCTATCTTCATTTTAGCCTTGCATGTCCAGTCGCTTCTTTAACAATCTTCCTCCACACCTGCCTATCTTGAACTCCTCAACCTCCATCGCTCTCAGGTCACAGATTACTTGATCCCACCATCTTATTTTTGGTCTTCCTCATTTTCTATCATCACTGAGTTTCCATGTTGTTATCTTTCTTAAAAATAAAATATATATTTTTCATAAATTAAGGTATTAATGTGTTCAGTATTACATATTAATTAAACAAATAGTTTGAATATCATTATAAGCTCTTACGAGCCAATGATTCCCAAATAACCTTAAACAGCCAAGGGAGTAGATTATGGAATCAAACCCCGGGCTCGTCGTGTATGTATAATATTAACACAAACTACTCCTAACAAAGAGATATGCGACGTGGCAGTATGCTACAAAGAGCAGTTTTAGACTAATAAGAGATGAAAACAGGGCAAAACCTTTTAAGTTAGTAATCAATGACTGTACACCTAGGTCATCATACGGCATCATTATCGGTAACATACGAAACTGTAATATTAAGCCGAAAATTACAACTAGACAATAAAAAAACTAGTGATTGTCAAACATTTTTATTAAAGGGAGTTTTACATTGGCTTAGGGTTTAATATTATTCATGTATAGAAATTTTTAGAAGTTACAACCTGATTTTAAAATTTAAATTCGTGAATAGTTGAAATTTCTGAATTTGAATTATTAGATTAAATATGCATATTCTTTGTATATTATTTAAAATTTATAAATTTATTGTCTTGTACCGTCAATTTTAAACATTTTGGTTTTATTTCATTAAAAGTTCAATATTTTCACATCACAACAGAGTCTCATGTTCTTGAAGCTAAATTGTATGCGATTTTCTAACAACAAATAGATAAAAATTATAACGTAGCCTGTAGTTACAAGATTTTTTGCAATAGGTTATTGATAAAGAAATTGTGTGCCATATCAACATTTATTGAAAAACTAATTGTTTATATTCTATGCATTTCCTTTTTGTTTTGTTTTTTAGTAGAATCAAACTGCCCCACCGTTTTTTGGTGCAAATTCTGCACAATTTTAAAAAGTTTATTCATTTATATTATATGAGATAATAAAAGTATTACACAAGATGATAAAAAAATAATCAGCGTGTATGATATTATTTATAAAATATATTTTCCATTCGGAATAAAATATAACCATGTTGAACTAAGTTTGATAAAAATATAAAACTGTATTTCCTTTGCTTGTATTTAATAAAATTAAAAAATAATATTTCAAAAAACAAATTAATGTATTAGTGCACAAACATAAATAATAAATTGAAAACTTTGGCTTCATACAGGTCTAAATACAACCTTTAACTAACCGGAAGAAAATTTTCATTGTTCATTATGCTGTTGTTCATGTTGCTTATTGTTACTTCATAATTGGGTAGTTTATGGCAGAAAATGTCTTGTTTTAAATAAATTTTTAACTCTTTTCTAAGAAAAATACAAATATTTTATGGTAGTCGCCTTTAATAACACCTTTTCAATCTCCGGTAAAAAAATTAAAATGATAATTGAAAAATAACTTCGAAATTTGATAATATAATTGCATTGATTTCAAACTACTTTCACCTTAAAGTTAAATTCTAAACAATTAAATAAAACAATTAGGCAATTTCATAAGTGTTCAAACTGCCTTCCAGTTAATTCTACATAAACACTTTTAAGCTCTTCTACTAATATTTAACCTTTTTTCTGTAATTTTATTCATAACTTTCTCTTAATACCATTAACATGTCAATAGCTTGTAAATTTGAAAATGTGATTATTTTAATTTCTGATTGTGCAGAAACAATCACTACTGACTGGATTCATAAAATAAAGTCAATGTTTTATTTAACTTTAATGAAAGAACTTTTTAAAAAATAAATAAGGGCAATTTAATTTTTTTTTCTTACAGAAGTTGTCTTTGTTTTAAAGACTTTTTCGACAATACCATCTTGAACTACCCATGCTTTTTAAAAATTTGAACTGTTCGATAATCTGGAACAAACTTTTCCAAATGCAAACATTTCCCAGAACTGACAGTGTCAATTTTTTACAACCCTCTATGACTACCTCACTTTTGAAAAATGCCTGATATGGGTGATCTGCCTCACCCTGTATAATAAATTAAAAGTATAATATTACATATCCTGTTATTATACTTCATTCTTGTATTTTATAAATAAATTTAAGAAAGTTATAAACAATAATACAATTTTTCTGAAAATGTATGCAGTGAAATTATACATTCAGTTCAGACTAGAAATAACATTTAGTAAAACAGAATGTCAAATAAACCAGGTATGGTCTTAATAATTACAATTTACCAAATTAGGTACTACAAATAGTTCTATTATGTATGTTGCAGAACTTTTGAAAGATTACAATTTATTTTTTTAAGCAAATAAAGTTAGTTTTGGGTATCCTTAAGCTACAAAGCAAACCAAATTTATTGTCATGTACTCAGCATTCAAATTTAAGTTTTTACTGTTTCATATGTAATATGAGAAAGTATTGTTTTGTGCAAAAAAAAAATTTGAGATTTTGATGATCTTACACTTTTGAGGTCCCTGAGTAAAATAAGACGATTTCAAAAATGTCTGTATGTGTGTGTGTCAAATTTTGTGTGCAACCTACAGCAAAAACTAATAAGAATTTTCAAACAAAATTTTGGATTTTGTATTCTTATATTGAGACTTAGAGCTGATTAGATTTTGGTTAAAATTGGTTTATGAGAACTATTTTTGAAAATTTGTTTAAATCTTATTTTTAATATTTGTTTTAATTAATATTTCGAAAACTAATAAGAATTTCAAAACCAAATTTAGGATTTTGCATACTTACATATTCAAGTTTAATAATGTTTAAATTTTAATCAAAATTAGTTTATGAAAACTATTGTTTTTCTATTTTTAAAATTTTATTATATAATATTAGTCGTTACTTAATATTTTAAAAACTAACAAAAGTTTCAAAACCAAATTTGATATTTCGTATTGTCAACGTAGAAGTTAGAGCTACTTAAATTTTGGTTAAAATTGGTTGATGAAAACAATTTTTTAAACTATTATAATATAATATTAGTTTTAAAAATATTTCGAAAACTAATAAGAATTTTAAAATTAAATTTAGTATTTTATATCTTTGTATTGGGACTTAGAAGTGATTTGATTTTGAGTCAAATTCATTAATAGAAATCAAATTTTCTTTTTTCCAAAAATTATTTTTCACTACTAGCCGTATAGGCTATCAGTTTTAAACATAGGTGTTGGCTGAGTGAAGTACGCCTTCTGTCACTTGTAGTAAATAATTTTTCTATTATTGACCTGAGGTGAATAATAAGCAAATGTGTATTTTTGAAAGCTTTGCAACAGCTTTCAAGAAAATATATATGTATAAAACGAATTAGCATAATCAAGAAATGGTACAAATAGTTTTAAACCATAAAATTGGTATTTAAATAAGATTAATTTAATATTCAAAATTTTGATTATTTTTGAATTTTATAACGTCCATATGTCAAAATTATTTAAAATACGCGATTCTCCTGGTCACTTCGGGGCTCCTAGCGGTTTTGACAGCGCAACTACATCAAGAGTCGAAATCACACAAAAGTGATTTTTCCGAAATTTGTTGTCCGATTACAAATTTTATTTTTATTAGCTAATTACATCATTATCTCTCATAATTTGTTGTAAAACCGAGATTATGGTATATTTATTGTCCTCACAACATATTTTAAATTTGGGGGCGGGATTACAGTTTAAAAGAGCCAATGAGTAAATTGCATTGTTAATAAATTTTAAAGCCGTTTTTTCAAAATTGTGTGATTAATCCGCAAATTTTATTTTTTATACGCTAATTAGACCCTCACCTTTCAGAATTCACTTTAAAATCGTCAAAATCCGAAATGGAAAATCCCAATGCAAGATTTTTGAAGTCCAGTTTTGAAAAAAATAAATTGCTTTTGAAAGAAAAAAAAGTCTTTTGATTTCTAGATTGAATAATTTTAAATTAAATAATAACATAATGCATACGTATATTCTCTATTTGGTAACATGATCACAATAATAAATCAATATAACTATAATTTTTAGATTTCGAGGCCTATCGAGGTTTTCCCGAGAATTTAGAAGAAACCCAGGAAATAAAAGTCTACCCAAAAAGATGGCTCATTATGCTATTATTTGCGTTATATGCAATAATTAGTTTTATCCAAATTTTTGAATATAATGTAATAGCTGATGTTATTACAGATTATTATCAAATTTCATATGAAGCTGCAGATTGGACTTCCTTAACTTCTGCAGCTGTATTTGTTGTATTTAGTATTCCGATAACACATTTTCTAGATAAATATGTAAGTATATTATACTCAAAGGTTTTATTAGATTCTACATTAAGAATAATTTTACTCAAAATTTTGAAACACTTTTTATAAGTACTGCTGTACGAGATCATAATTATGATGTAAATCGAAAATTAATAACAAATTTTTTAGGGTTTACGAAAAACTGTCGTGGTCGGAGTTATTGGAACGGCTGTCGGTACATGCATAAAACTTGGTGCTGTAAACCCCAACAGATTTTGGTTAGTGCTATTGGGGCAAGCAATTATAGCTATATTTCAAATATCGATTTATCCGCTAATTACAAAAATAGCAGCTACTTGGTTTGGCTATAATCAAATAGCAATTGCCTGTGGATTGGGATGCCTGGGACCTCAAGTAAGAAAACAAAACGTAGTAACATTGTATAATACATCAGATGCTTCTTTCGAAAGTTTCCACTTCTTATATTATTTGCTAGAATAAACTTTTTATCGTTAAAGTGCCATATCCGGGGTCCTCCGGACGTTGGCAATTCAATTTGGCCAAAGCCAAGACGACCTTACCAGCGAATATATAATTTAATAATATAAATACAATATAATATAATATATATAAATACAATATAATATAATTTATCTAATAGATATCTCTAGGTGAAGAAATCGGGCATTAGTCCACCCGTGTATATTTCACTCTATACTGCTGGTCTCTAGAATAAATAGCAATAAAAAATTCCGCACAACTTTTGCAATAATTTTAATATTAACATAATAATATGTATATTTTACAATAAATATAATAAAAATTAAAATATTTAAATTTAGATTGGGAATGCTCTCTCTTTTTTAATACCACCAACAATTGTATTTAAAGGAGAAGTAGAAGAAGTAGAAGAAGGTCTTTATATACTTCATATAATATACGCTTCACTTGCTGTGGGACTGGTGCCTTTAATATTGTTCTGTAAGAACCATCTTGAACTCCAATTTAATTTATGTACTTATTTCTTTTTAATTTTAGTTTTTACTGATAAACCACCAACACCTCCATCTTTAGCTAAACAGCAATCTATTAAAAATCAACTTACTTCCTCTACGAGTTTATGGCAAACAATTAAAACATTATTGAAAATAAAACCTTTCATGATATTTTTGGTGATATATGCAGTTAACCTAGCAATCAGTTGGCCACTTCAAATTTTATCTAACCAAGTTATTTTATCGTATTACCCCGTAAATAATTAAAATTCAATTACTTAGTTCCTATATTTAGTAAAAATACATTTTTAGGATGCTGCTTACGATGTGGGAATTATAGGACTATTGCAAGTTATTCTCAGTATACTCGGTTCAATGGGCGTCAGTGTTCTTTTAGATAAATTCAAACGATTTAAGTATATAAAATATTATAGTATTATAGAAATTCAAATTACTGAAAGATTTGTTTTAGAGAAACTTGTTGGGTAGTATATGGTGGATATCTTGCAACTGTAGGTATATACGTTGCAACATTGGATCAAGGAATAGCATGCATATATATCACATCAACGCTAATTGGGTATTATATTTTGAAGATGAAACGAAATCATGTCTCATTTTTTTCCTTTATAGAATTTTCATGGGTGCAATAGTAACAATGAGCATGGAAATAATAATGGAATTTTCATATCCCCTGCCAGAAGGCATTCCTGCAACATTTGTTTATTGTTGGATGCAATTTTTATCTCTTGGACTAACTTATTTATGTGGTTATTTATTAAGAACAATTAATGCAGTATGGGCCAATGTAATGTTAATAATAGTTACATTGGTAGTAGATTTATTATTTTTTATCTTAAAGTTTGATTTAAAAAGGCAGGCAATGCAAGAATCGAAAAGTAATAAGGCAGGAATTGAGTTAAAATCTATAAATAGTTAACTTTAGAAAATTGTTAAATTAAAAATTAATTTTTTGATAGTATATATTGTAAACCATGTAAAATTGATCAATTATAAATTTTTTAATTTAAAAAGACGCTTTATTTACTTAATTTTTGATGACGAGAGTTTTGTTTTGCAGGCCAGATTTTGAAAAAACAGAAGTTCCGTTCGCGCGATTGATAAGTACGCAGTATAAAGTTACAGGTAACAAAACTTAAGTAAATTATTAATTCTGAAAATAATTTTGTTTAAGCAGTTTATCCGCGCTTAGAAATTCTTCTATGAGAAATTACTAATTTTCTAGAGGCAAAACTTCCCGGCTCAAAAATTTTTATATAAAAGGCAGAGCAGCGCATTAAAGCTTCAGTTTTCGACGATATGTCTTGAAATAAACTGTAAAACTTGGAAGGGTTTATATTCTTTGCCTGGAATCGAGCTGATCTCGCTTATAAACGGAACTTATGCGGATCACCACTACGATGGGTGTGACTTTCCGCACATTTTATTTTACCATTGTTTCTATGATAATATTGAATAACTTTTAATTTGATATTTTAAGTTATTAAAAGACCTATCAGGTTCTACCACACAGTGAAAAACTTATAGTCATTCCATATTCTTCAACTTAGTTTAGACCTGTCATTTCCAGCTTCTTGTGATATGGATCTTGTAATCCACCTCTTCGGTAATCTTCCAGGCAGTCCTTCCCATCTCTGACTATTCGAGCAAGCTTATTGTCGTTCATACGTTTGACGTGTTTGTCCCATCTTCTTCTTCTTTGTCTTACCCATCTTACTACGTCCAGTACCTGACGTGTATCTCGAATTACTTTGTTTCTTATTCTATCCCTATATTTCGGCTGTTGCTTAATGTAATTCTATCTTACAGTGAAATAATTTATTTAATATCTATTTTAGTAGAAGAAATGTACACCGAATTACTCTGGTTAAGCTAGGAATGTTTGCAAGAAACTGCGGTCCAGAATCTTTCAACTAAAAAGTTGAGATCGAAGATGCACCTTTGTTGTAAGATAATTACAAAACCTCATTGTTTGAATTGTATTCCTGCGTTAAAACATTTACTTGCTTTGTTGTATTCAATTAGATTGAGCTGTAATCAAAATCACTTTTTCACCGCAAAATCCCAATAACTAAAAGACAATTTGTTTTATAGAAACTCAGAAACCGATAACTATTTTGTCAATTAATTTATTATTTCCAATTATGCTCGCCGAAAAGTATTTAGTCAATATTCAAGTCTTTGAATTCACTTCACTTTAATTTTCAAATATTAAAACCAAAGCAAAATCACATTAACTCAAATTCAATGACTTACTTTTAAAACCGCAGAATTTCACTAAGGAATGTAACAGAAACATGTTGAAAAACACTTTGTAGATTTAATTTAAATATTTTGTATTGTAAATATTTCCGTTTCATTTTATGATTTGATTGTTGTAACCTGTTTAAGTATACTATGTATTTTTATGTCGATTATACGCTTAACTTTATCTTGTAGATATGATCCGATAATGTTAAAATTGCGTAAGTAACTGCGATAACTAACTTATTTTAATAATTAATCTAAATAGGTTTGCAAGCATTTCTTATCGAAAGTGGCGTACGAGCAAGAGAGTCGTACAATACCCCTACCTGTGAAGTGATCCAAATTGATATCCAAACTCTGATCCGCATGCTAAGCTAAACTACCCAGCGAGGCTTTATTCCTTAAAATGGTTAATGAATTAATAATGAATTAGACTTAATTGGTTGTTTCATTTTTTAAGAAAAGTTTGAAGGTGAGTTTTCTAAGTTGAAATATTTTATTAATAAAATGGAAATACATAAACCTAGATGAAGACTAATTGGATGAATTTGGATATTTGTAACTGAGCATAGCATAATTAAGTAGGTACTTTTGGAAATCTATTGAAAAGAACATAAATTTAGGTTTATTAATAAGCTGTACAATTGATTACTAACTAATAAAATTCAGTGCCGGAACAGGCATAATTGCCTATACCATGAAGTGAAGAAGAAGAACTAATAAAATTCACAACCTAATGAAAACCTTTGTGCCATAAATTGTTCCTAGAACTACATGGTGTTGAGGTTTTTCGTCTCGAGAACTAGATGGTTAAAAGTTTTCTTTGCCTCAAAATCCTAGCAAACTTTTATTCAATAGAAATTTGAATTTAAATAGTAAAATAATTATATTTTGGTTTACATATTTACAAAGTTGCCAAATACTAAAAAACATAAATTTTTGAGCTCCACCTGGACTAAAACAGAAAAATGTTTAAAAATTATTATTTGTAAATTACGTAATAGTGTATTCATAAATAAATAAGTACGTACAACGTTGACCACATTTTAAAATTTTAAAGCCAAACTTATACATAGTAAAAATTTAAGAAAATTAATGGTTCCTATTTTTATCGCAAAATTTTGTATCATTCAAAAATAATTAAATAAATAATTTAAAGAAAAATAAATACAAATGGAATTATATAATTTTATGAATCAGTCGGAGTAAAAATCTTTTTTAATTATATACCTAATCATCAATAGCCACGAAGGGAACATTACATTCTTTTTGTAGCAAATTTGTAAAGATTAAATTTAAAATGGATATTAAGAAACGTCAAAAGTATAGCATAAGCAAATTTAAGAGCATTGACATAATAGGAATAATGATAAAAGGGATATGGAAGTTAAAAAAGATTTATTTTATTTATAGCATTTATTTTCTAATGAATATAATTATCCCAACGGGATTTCCAAATCCGTTTTGAAAGAGAAGGATTAGTTCCCATTAAATATTGAATATTTTTGTCTCGTCGCTTTTTAACAATCTTCCTCTACACCTGCCTGTCCTGTACTCCTCAACCTCCATCGCTCTCAGTCCCACCATCTTATTTTTGGTCTTCCTCATTTTCTATCATCACTGAGTTTCCATGTTGTTATCTTTCTTAAAAATAAAATATATATTTTTCATAAATTAAGGTATTAATGTGTTCAGTATTAAATATTAATTAAACAAATAGTTTGACTATCATTATAAGCTCTTACAAGCCGATGATTCCCAAATAACCTTAAACAGCCAAGCGAGTAGATTGTGGAATCAAACCCCGGGCTCGTCGTGTATGTATAATATTAACACAAACTACTCCTAACAAAGAAATATGCGACGTGGGAGTATGCTACAAGAAGCAGTTTTAGACTAAAAAGAGAGGAAAACAGGGGAAAACCTTTTAAGTTAGTAATCAATGGCTGTACACCTAGATCATCATACCGTATCATTATCGGTAATACACAAAACTGTAATATTAAACCGAAAATTACAACTATACATTAAAAAACTAGTAATTGTCAATCAATTTTATTAAAAGAAGTCTTGCATTGGCTTAGGGTTTAATATTATTCATGTATAGAAATTTTTAGAAGTTACAACCTGATTTTAAAATTTAAATTCGTGAATACTTGAAATTTCTGAATTTGAAGTATTAGATTAAATATGCATATTCTTTGTATATTGTTTAAAATTTATAAATTGTCTTGTTCCGTCAATTTTAAAATTTTTGGTTTTATTTCATAAAAAGTTCAATTTTTTCATATCACAACAGAGTCTCATGTTCTTGAAGCTAAATCGTATGTAAATATATTACATGGGATAATAAAAGTAGGTATTACACAAGATGATAAAAATAATCAGCGTGTATGATATTATTTATGAAATATATTTTCCATTCTGAATAATATATATGTAACTATGTTGAACTAAATTTAATAAAAAATAAAACCGCATTTCTTTGCTTGTATTTAATAAAATTAAAAATAATATTTCAAAAACAAATTAATGTATTAGTGCACAAACATAAATAATAAATTGAAAACTTTGGCTGCATATAGGTCTAAATGGAGGTTAACCGCTGGTAAAGTTTTGTACACATCTCATGAAGTACATGAAATCTCATGAATTAATACATAAAATACATGAAGTACTTGTAAAATAGGTGAAAAACAATGAAGTATATCAATGAAGTAGGTGAAGTACAGTGAATTATCGATGAAGTACGGTGAATTACTGATGAAGAATATGAAATACGGTAAATTTTGACAAAGTATGTGAAGTTGATTGTACAGAATTTCCTGTAGCGGTTGACCCTCGGTCTAAATACAACTTTTAACTAACCGGAGAAAATTTTCATTGTTTATAATGCTATTGTTTATGTTGCTTATTGTTACTTCATAATTGCGTAGTTTATGGCAGAAAATGACTTGTTTTAAAAAATTTTAACTTTTTCTAAGAAAAATAAAAATATTTTATGGTAGTCGTCTTCAATAACACCTTTTCGATGCCCGGTGAAAAAATTAAAATAATAATTGAAGAAATAACTTTGAATTTTACTTCACTTCTTTACTACTTTCACCTTAAAGTTAAATTCTAAACAATTAAACAAAAATTAGACAATATCATAAGTGTTTAAATTGCCTTTCAGTTAATTCTACATAAACACTTTTAAGCTCTTCTGGTAATATTTAACCTTTTTTCTGTAATTTTATTTACAACATTAACATGTCGGGTGGTCTGCCTCACCCTGTAGAATAAATAATAATATTACATATCCTGTTATTACACTTGATTCTTGTATTTTGTAAATAAATTTAAGAAAGTTATAAACGATAATACAATTTTTCGAAAAATGTATACAGTGAAATGTGATACATTCAGTTCAGACTAGAGATACATAACATTTGGTAAAACAGAATGGCAAACAAACCAGGTACAGTCTTAATTACAATTTAGTTTCCAACTTCTCACTTGCATTTCATAATTTAATGTATTTTAAAAAACAATTTGACGAATCGTTTAGTGCTAATTGGATGGTGTTTGGTAGTGTACTTTTAAGGTTTGGTGCTCAAAATTGATTAAGTTGTGTATTCGAACCTCACAATTCGTTAATAGATTAATTTAGCTTAAGCTAAGTTTACTAGGTATTTATCCAGGAGCAATTGCCCTTTGGCATATAAAAAATAAATAAGAAAGATAACAATTAAGATAATAATAAATCGTTTTTAATTTCCACTTTTCTTACGATTTTTTTGTACCACACACTAAATCAGCTGTGCTCTAAATGGGTCTTATGCCGAAAACGGTTAGCGCTAAGCAAGTTTTGAGTCGAATCGTTTGTACCTAATATTCATATTTAGGTATTCTATAGTGACTAATAGGTATATATATTTTTAGATTTCCATGCGTTGAATACTACTAGTTCTCCAGAAAATATGGAAGAAAGCCAGAACATAAAAGTCTATCCGAAAAGATGGTTAATTTTGTTTTTATTTGCTTTTCATTCGATGTCAAGTTTTATGCAGTATTTTGAATATAGTGTAATAGCTGATGTCATAACAGATTATTATCAAGTTACATATGAAGCTACAAATTGGACTTCGTTAATTTTTGCAGCAATTTTTATTGCATTTAGTATTCCTATAACATATTTAGTAGATGTACATGTAAGTACCTACACTGTTAAAATAGTACTTTTTTAAATTGTGTTTTTATTTAATTGTTTTAGGGTTTACGAAAAACTATTATTGTTGGAGTGATTGGAACGGCTGTTGGGACGTGCTTGAAAATTGGTGCTGTAAGTCCTGACAGATTTTGGTTGCTTTTACTGGGCCAAGCAATCAACGCTGTATTTCAAATCTCTGTTTGTCCACTAATTACAAAAGTGGCAGCTACTTGGTTTGGTAACAATGAAATAGCATTGGCTTGCGGATTGGGCTTTACTGGACTTCAAGTAAGAATTTAATATTATGTACACAAAGCAACAAATAATAATGTAATTTAAACGAAGCAGCAGAACGTCAATGATACAATGTTGATAGTTTTGGAAAATTTACCTATTTTTAAATGTAACTGAACTATGTTAGGTGGTCAGCTGATGATAAAAAATATTTTTGTAATTGCGCAGAGTGCAAACCGCGGGATAAATGCCACCAGCGTCGGATAAACTTCTGGCAATAAAAGGCAACGAAAAACAATTTATTAAATATACTTCCCAGTGTAGATATCTTAGCTTCAGCCAAATTGATCACCTATTCACCGCATAGTGTTTGGCACTTGAAAAGAAAAAGTAGAAATATTAAAATATTTGCATGGAGTTTTGACAGCAACAGTCATTCAAATTGAATTAAAATTATACTTTAACAATTCATGTAATGCTTTAGGTATTTGTTAAAAAGAGTAAAATTTGCCATGTCTAATGTAATGGTCTTGTTTAAATTTAGATTGGATGCGCTCTATCTTTCTTAATTTCACCATCAATTGTAATTAAAGGGGAAATGGAAGATATTGGAAGAAGAATTTATATACTTAATACAATAAATGCTATAATTGCTGTAATAATGGTGCCTTTGATTTTATTTTGTAAGTTAAATATTATTTTACAATAAATTATATGTTAAATAATTTAAATCCAAACTGGAGAAAGAGATTTAGCATTCTTGATCCATCCACGCGAAAGTGTATTTTTCATCTAAATTTGTATGTTGCACCTAAACTGTACGTTATACACAAATTTTAATTTTTAGTTTTTACCGATAAACCACCAACACCTCCATCTCTAGCTCAACAACAATCGATTAAAGAACAGCTCAGTCACTCGAACAGTTTATGGGAAATAACTAAAATATTATATCAAATGAAACCGTTTATAATATATTTTGTGCTATTTGGAGTTAACATAGGAATTACTTGGCCACTGCAAATACTATCTAACCAAGTTATTTTGTACTATTATCCTGTAAATAATTAAAATTTAATTATTGAGTTTGAGTATTTCAGTAAAATTACGTTTTTAGGATGCCGCTTACGATGTAGGAATTATAGGACTATTGCAAATTCTATTTAGTGTATTCGGTTCAATTGGCATTAGTGTTCTATTGGATAGATTATAAAAATTTAAGTATAAAAAATATTATAATATTGTGTAAATCTGAATAACTGATAAAAATTTTAGAGAAATCTGCTGGGTGGTACATGGTGTCTATCTTTTAACGATAGTAATATATGTAGCAACATTGATTTGGGCATTACATGCGTATACATCACATCGACCCTAATAGGGTAATAAATATTTAAGAGCGACGACGTATAGCTACTTACTATCTCACAATCTTGCTTCTCAAAATTTTTCATGCACACCAACTAAGAAATAGATTTACTTTGTTGAACGTTGCGTTAAAATTTTCATATAAATGAGCACGAAGGTTTAAAATAAATCGGCATAAACTCGGGACACTAATTTAAAGAATCAGATTGGATTTAGAACAATTTCTTTAAGCATGTTTCCAAAAATAATGAAAATTACAATTAATTTTTTTTTAGAATTTTAATAGGTGCACTACAAACTTTGGGAATGGAAGTAATAATGGAACTTTCATATCCAGTACCAGAAGGCGTACCTGTAACATATCTTTATTGTTGGGGTCAAGTCGTATCCATAGGATTAACATACCTTTGTGGTTATTTGTTAAGTACAGTTAGTGCTGTATGGGCTAATGTAATGTTGATAATATTTGTTGGAGTATCAGATTTATTGTTTTTTACGTTAAAATTCGATTTAAAAAGAAGAGACATGCAAGAATTCAAAAATAATAAGTAATTACCTTTGGAAAATGTTAAAATTTAAATTAAGTTTTTTAAGTACATTTTGTAACTAGTTTAATAATTTACATATTGTAATATATTCACATACTTGTTAAAATATTGCAATCATGATAATTATAAGTGAAAAATTGCATACGTGTAAATAAATTTTAACTTTCTTGCGTGAACATTGCTACCGAGTTGGTGTGATTATGTACATACATATGTACATACAGTTTGGTTGTAAAGTATTTAAAGCAAAAATGAAAGAATGTGAACTTTTAAATGAAATTAGTTTTTATTCAATATAATCTCCTCAACTTCAATACACTTATTCCAATGATCCTGCAATAATTTTATTCCATCTCTGTAATGATTTTCTGGAAGCTCTGCAAAATACTGTTCCACGACTGAAATAGCTTCTTCATTCGATGAAAACGCTTTCCACGAAGAATTGTTTCAAGTTTCTGAAGAGGTAGTAGTCGCTAGGGGCCAAATCTGGCGAATACGATGGATGTTCAAGCAATTCGTACTTTAGTTCATTGAATTTTGCCATTGTTAAAACACTTTTGTGGACAGGTGAGTTGTCTTGGTGAAAGATGATTTTTTTATGTTGCAAACCGGGTCTCTTTTCACGAATTTGTTCGTTCAATTGATCCAAAAGGTTACAATAATATTCAGAGTTAATTGTTTTACCTTTTCAAGATAATCAATCAATAAAATCCTTTGCATCCCAAAAACTGATGCCATAACCTTTTTTGCTGATCGTCCTGACTTCACCTGTTTTGGAGCTGAACAACCAGCCTCAGTCCACTGTAATCGTTCTTGTTTCAATTTAGGATCATGGTGGTAGATCCAAGTCTCATCCATAGTTACAAAACGACGCACAAAATCGATTTTATTCTTATTAAAAAGATTCAAATGATGCTGAGAAATTTGCTTTCGTGTGAGTTTTGTTGAATTGTTAACGAATGCGGCACTAACTTTCCAAACAGCTTTTCATACGTAATTCTTTATGTAAAATATAGAGTACTCGTTCGTCTGAGATGCCTATGGTATTAGCAATTTCACGCTTAGTCAAACTTGGATCTTCACTAACAATATTATGTACTTGTTCAATGATTTCTGGTGTTGTTGCAGTTTTTGGTCGTCCACTACGTGGTTCATCTTCAACGCTTGTACGACCACGTTTAAACTCTAAAACCCATCGATGTACAGTTGGAAATGAAGGAGTAGATTCTTTTAACACGCTCACCATTTTTGTATAAATTTCTGTTGCTGATAAACCTTCCAAAACAAAGAATTTTATCACTGCACGATACTCAGTTTTTTCCATTGTTAAA
Source organism: Lycocerus yunnanus (assembly GCA_036346125.1). Taxonomy (NCBI): domain Eukaryota; kingdom Metazoa; phylum Arthropoda; class Insecta; order Coleoptera; family Cantharidae; genus Lycocerus; species Lycocerus yunnanus. The sequence continues at coordinate 27,274 of JARFIX010000262.1, forward strand.
AAATACACCGACACGTCGACTTCAAATGGCTTGTAAACAATGAATGAATTGACAGATCGAAATAAAATTTTTAATAGGTTCATATGAAAGATCAAATATCAAAATGACGTATGAATTTTGATTCCTCTACTGCTTAATAGGTGTCGCTTTCAGTACTTTTCAACCAACCGTATATGTATGTGACCAACCGTGGTGCTTTTAACAAGATCAGTTTAATTCTCTATAACAATTGACACCTATATAAATATAAAAAAATATTAATGACCATTACTAGATTACTTTAGAACGAATAACTGTTCCAACAATATTTTCCCACCCCAATTGTAAACTCCGCTAATTTCAACCCGATTTATAATGTGTACTAAAATTATAACATAATTTATATTATAACATAACATTTACATGTTGTTGTACAATAAATTTTTGAAAGTACATCCAATTATACACATGGTTCAGTGTTAAGAGACGTTCTTCCAGCTTCTGAAATGTCTGTTCTAATAAATTAGTACCAATTGTGACAGCACACCAAGGTAGATTGCAATCTAGAAGATATAAGAAATTAAACCTCATCAAAACCAATCAAGATATTTGTATCTTACTTATGCTTTTTAATACCCATTAATTTTCCCTCACGGATTTTGAAAAAAGTTGTAAAATTTTTATCTTGTTAAAATAAATGATATCTAGATCTTCAAAGAAATGTTATTTACCTGCAATACATTTTACATGTAAGCTGATAATTTTTCCATGGTAATGTTTTAGGTATTTGTTTATTTTTAAATAATTTTATCCATAATTCCTCCTATGGTAATTTTATACTAACAATTTTGTTCAGTATTTTTATTTTGTACTTCTAAAATACTTGGCGATCAATTTTCTCAAATTTTTCTTACAATTTTGATCAGCTGCAACTAATGATTACTCATAACTGTGTGATTACTCATAGCATGCTAATAATTTAGGTATAGTAGATACATAATGTATGTTATCCCAAAATACAATACCCAAAGTACAAGTATATAGTATGTACGTTATCGCAATAATTTACATAGTATTTACATTTTAATATTCGGTTAATGTGATACAATAACTTTTTTATTACACTATATCTTAGGATGTACTATACGTTATCAAAAGCGTATTTCAATAATTTAAATAAATATACGAGTGCATTATAATCAATTTAATGTTATGGAATGAGCTATGTGTTAATGTTTATAAGTTTTACGTCTATTAACTTTGCTTTTGCGGGTTTCCGCAAGATACGACCGTTCCATCCAAAAGTTGTTAAACCTGATTTGGTTTTGTGTGATAAGCCGAAAGATGGAAAATAATGAAGGTACTTTACTAGCCAATTAACATTAAATTATAAATTACTTTGATCATATAAATAATGTGAACGATCAAGAAAATAATGAATAATAACATAACTATTTCAAATTTATACAATAAAACAATTATTAAAAATTTTCTGTTTTGGGAAAGTTTGTCACAACCCTAGCACATATAGTTTGAATTTTATTAAATAAACATATAATAAAATTTCTTTCAGGCAACTCCACAGACACATTTCCCACAGCTAAGTAATTGAAATCCGCTTCTACAGCATCAGTATAATTAAAAATATTTTGTGTACCTACTTTTACTTCGCAAATCGTCCCCTTCCGCATAAGAAACAGATATTGTTAAGTTTTAGTGCTCGGGTCAGTTTCCTTTTGTGGCTTAATAAACTCCATTAATTCAAATTTTTATAGGTTTATTTGCATTTTGAAAAAATTTATTTTAATCTATAAATCAACTCCGAATATTCAATTTAATTTCGTGTGCTCAAACAAAAATCTACCTGACAAATTAGAAGAAATTATTGAAATTCCTAAAATTATCTAGCATACTTAGAAAAATTTAACCACATCATTATTCCCTAACATTATTAATTTATTACTCAATTTGTGTTACCCATTCATGTTATTTAGTGCTAATAACTGTTATGTTGAAGCACACATTTTGTATATGTTTTAAATTGTATGACAGGTTATGTCATGATTCTGACTATGTAGGGCTAAGGAAAAAGAGATATTTATATTAAGAAAGCACACTAAAAACCGGAGGAATGCTTTGGATATTACAGACTAACTAACATAATTATAATTTTTAGATTTCGAGGCATTAAATGGTTCTCTAAAACATGAAGGAGAAAGTCAGGAAATAAAAGTTTACCCGCAAAGATGGTTAATTTTGGTTTTATTAACTTTTTATTCAATATCTAGCTGTATACAGGTTATGGAATATAGTGTAATTGCTGATGTTATTACAGATTATTACAAAGTTTCATATGAAATTGTAGATTGGTCTGCATTAATTTTTGCAGCAGTATTTATGATTTTTGCTATTCCTGTAACATATCTAATGGATATTTATGTAAGTACAGATAAAATGATAAAAATTTGAGGTACCACGCTGCATTTAGTGGTTATTTAAGAAGACTAATAAACATTCTGCAAGATAATATGATGTGAATCACAACGTTCATTAAATTATTTTAGGGTATACAAAAAACTTTCTTTGTTGGAGTTATTGGATCGGCTTTTGGTGCATGCCTGAAACTTGGTTCTGTGAGTCCTGATAGATTTTGGTTGGCGTTAATAAGCCAAGCAATTATTTCCTTATTTCAAATACCTCTTTCTCCACTTATCCCAAAAGTTGCAGCTGTTTGGTTTGGTTATAATCAAATAGCAATTGCTTGTGGATTGGGAGTTGTTGGATATCAAGTAAGAATTCAATATTATATAAAACAACAAATTATATTACACCTATAGGCTTATATACAACTTTATCAATAAATCGTAATATAAATGGTTACCCATATCATATTATGCTAATAAATTCGTTTAAGTTAAAACTATTAAATTCATTTTTATAAAAAAGGAAAAGAGGTTTAAATAGGTCATACGTGTGCCAGGTATCGTTTCTACCATCATAATTTCAGCTTATTGAGATTATCAACTCATTCTCATAATTATTGATGTATTTATTTATTTTATTCGCTGCATAATAATTAATTTACATACAACTGTATAAAATAAAATTGTATCATTTAAATTTAGATGGAATTGCTTTATCTTTCTATATTCCGCCAGCAATTGTATTTAAAGAAAAGTAGAAGAGGTTGAAAGCAGAATCTATATACTAAATATACTATATGCTTCGCTTGCTGTAGTAATAGTGCCTTTGATTTTGTTATGTAAGTTAAATTTAATTTTACAATATTGCTTGAAAATTAATATATATACATAAATGGTAACATAATTTAGTGTAAAAATGTAGAAAATTACCAAATTTTGTATTACAGTTTTGAATGATAAACCACCAACACCTCCATCTATAGCTCAACAACAATCTATTAGAGCGCAACTCACTCGCCCTGAAACATTATGGAAAACAATTATAAGATTATTTAAAATGAAATCATATGTAATATTTTTGATAATATTTGGAGTTAACTTAGGAATTACATGGCTACTTCAAATTTTATCTAACCAAGTGATTTTATACTATTATCCCGTAATAAAGTTAAATTAACGTATTATATTCAAACATTTTGGTAAAATTTCATTTTAGGATGCTGCTTACCATGTAGGAATTATTGGATTATTGCAAATTATATTTAGTATATTCGGTTCAATGGGTATCAGTGCTGTTTTGGATAAATTTAAAAAATTAAGTAAACAAAATCCTATAATATACATTATATAAATATACAAATAATAGAGAAATTTAAATTACCATTAAATTTGTTTTAGAGAAACTTGTTGGGTGGTACATGGTGTATACCTCATAATTTTAGTAATATATGTTGCAGCATTGGATCAAGGAATAGCATGCATTTATATCACAAGCATTTTAATCGGGTAACTAACCTAACATATTAATTTAACGTAATTAAACTAAAAATGCTTGTAATTTATTACTCTCATTTTTTCATTTATTACCCCCGGTTCACCAAATAAAATTTTTTATGCAGTGCTGCTTGAAGATGTACTTTTACTATATTAGTTTTGGCTTAGGAATATTTTTAATGAGTTTAAAGCTCCTTTTAGACACCGTGACTCAAAGATTCGCTTTTTCTAGGTTAAATTTTGACTGAGTGATATTTTTAATAAAACAAAATTTTGCCTATAAATGAGAATAATTGTTAATAGACTGAGTTCGGGTTTAAAAATAGACAATAATTAAATCAAATTTCACATAAATTTTTTAACATTTTTTAATGCAAATATTGCATTTTGCATTGTGGTTTTGCAATAAAATTTCTTTCGAAAATCTTGAACAATCCAAGCCAGGTTGGTTAACTCTTACCCAATTTTAATATTAATTTAGTCATAAATTATACATGGAAAAACGTAATTTTAATATGTATTTTCTTTTATAAATTCATTTTATATATGTACCCTTGTTACTAAACAAAAAAACGTAAATTTCATGTCGCTAATATTATTGTGAAATTGAACTCATTGCGACACTTATGCTCAAACAGTGAGTTAACTCTTAAAGTTGGTTTAACTCATGATTATACAACTGGCTTTACATTTCTCAATATATTACATTTTATAATGTTTTCAAATAAAAATTTAATTGTATATAATTTTTGTAAAGGGTCTACCAATCAGGGTTTGTTTTAAATTTTAAAAGAAACACATATTTTGTATGAAAATTTTCTAATTCTCTACTGAAATATGTTGTAGGGCTTGAACATTTATGAATGGAAAACAATATCCGGTAAATGTCCTCCACGACTACGTTTGCAGACGTAACGAAAGCACCAGCCTCATTTTCGAAAAAAAAGGGACCAATGATGCCTACCCATAAACCACACCATACAGTGACACGAGATGGATGTAGTGGTTGTTCAACAACTGCTTTTGGATTTTCAGAAGCCCAAATTCGACAATTTTGCTTGTTAACATACCCGTTTAAGTGAAAATGTGCTTCGTCCGAAAAATGATTTTTCTGAAAACAAGCACCACGTTCAATGATCCAATCAGCAAATCTAAGACGTTGAGAATGATCTGCTGGCTTTAATTCTTGTACCAGTTGTATCTTATAAGGCTTTAGAGCTAAATCCTTCCGTAAAATTCGCCATGTGGTCAGGCCTAATTGTTGAGAACGTCGTGAAACCGATAAATTTGGGTCCTCTGTGACACTTTCACGTACTGCAGCAATATTTTCGATTGAACGACATGGACGAGCACATATTTTTGTGCTTACGTTTACTACTGAACCGGTGGACTCAAATTTTCGCACTAAATTCGCAATTGTAGTCTCAGATGGACGATCGTTACAAATAAAAATATCGCGAATTTTGCGAAATGTAGTCTTCACGGATCGACCATTTTCATAATGGATTTGAATTATCTTAACACGATTTTCGAGCGAAATCAAAGGCATTATATTAAATGTTAACCTTTTATTATACATATGATAAAAAACTGAATAACAGAACTGCCTACTTGACCTATTTCAACCAAATTTAAAAACAAACCCCTGATTGGTAGACCCTTTATTTATAGAGTTTCAATGGGTTCGCTAACATTGAACATAAATGTAATAATGGAATTTTCATATCCGGTACCAGAAGGCATACCTTTAACATTAGCCTGTTGTTGGATGCAAATGATATCGTTAGGACTAACATATTTTTGTGGTTATCTGTTAAGAACAGTTAGTGCTGTATGGGCAAATGTAATGTTGATAATATTTGTTGGAGTAACTGATTTATTATTTTTTATCTTAAAATTTGACTTAAAAAGGCAGGCAGTACAAGAATTGAAAAGTGACAATGAAGGATATGAATTAAACCCTAAAAAATTAACTATTGAAGATTGTTAAATTACAAATAAATTTTTTTAAACTTTATTATAAACTTTAGCTTAACAATGTGTTTTAATATACGTTAACTATTAATTTGTTAACAAAGTAATTTAAGAACTTAACGAAGTGCAAATAGCGCTAACCTTTATGTTAGATCCATAGCATGATGAACATAATAATTAATTTTACCTTTAAAGTGTCACCGGTTTGACATAAACCTTTATGTTATTTCATAACTAAAATTTTAGCACAATGTTTAGAACAACTAGCACAATTTAGCACAACAAAAATTTAATTTTTCAAAATGGAGGCTAACGTAAAATCAATATTTTTACTTTATCATATGTAATATGAAAAGTATTGTTTTCGTGCAGAAAAAAATTTGAGATTTTGATGGATTTACACTTTTGAGGTCCCTGAGTAAAATAAGACCATTTCAAAAATGTCTGTGTGTGTGTGTGTGTGTGTGTTGTGTGTGTGTCTGTGTGTGGTCAAATTTTGTGTGCGACCTACAGCAAAACTAATAGAATATTCAAACAAAATTTTGGATTTTGTATCCTTATATTGAGACTTAGAGCTGATTAGATTTTGGTAAAATTGGTTCATGGAACTATTTTTTTTTTTTAAATTTTATTATTTAATATTAGTTTTAATTAATATTTTAAAACTAATAAGAATTTCAAAACAAAATTTAGGATTTAGCATACTTATGTCGAGATTTAAAACTGATTAAATTTTAGTTAAAATTGTTTTATGAAAACTATTGTTTTTTTAATTTTTTAGGTTTTATTATTTAATATTAGTCTTTATTTAATATTTTAAAAACTAACAGAATTTTCAAAACCAAATTTGAGATTTCCTATTTTTATAGCTGGAGTTAAAGTTATTTAAATTTTGGTTAAAATTGGGTCATGTAAACTATTTTTTTTAATTTTTTTAAATCTTATTATTTAATATTAGTTTTTAATTAATATTTCGAAAAGTAATACGTATTTCTAAACTAAACTTCGGTTTTCGCATATTTTAATCGATATTTAAAACTGATTAAATTTTAGTTAAAATTTGTTTATAAAAACTATTGTTTCTTATTATTTTAAATTTTATTATTTAATATTAGCCTTTATTTAATATTTTTAAAACTAAAAGGATTTTTAAAACTAAAGTTGAGATTTGTTATGTTTATGGCAGGAATTAGAGCTAAATAAATTTTGGATAAAATTGGTTAATGGAAGCAATTTTTTTTAAATCTTTTTATTTAATATTAGTTTTTATTAAATATTTCAAAAACTAATGAGAATTTCAAAACTAAAGTTGGTATTTTGTATCTTTATATTTACAGTTAGAACTGATTAAATTTTGGGTCACATTAGTTAATGGAAAATATTCCTCCACACCTGCCTTCCTATACTCCTCAACCTCCATCGCTCTCAGGTCACAGATTACTTGATCCCACCATCTTATTTTTGGTCTTCCTCATTTTCTATCATCACTGAGTTTCCATGTTGTTATCTTTTTAAAAATAAAATATATATTTTCATAAATTAAGGTATTAATGTGTTCAGTATTACATATTAATTAAACAAATAGTTTGAATATCATTATAAGCTCTTACGAGCCAATGATTCCCAAATAACCTTAAACAGCCAAGGAGTAGATTTGGAATCAAACCCGGGCTCGTCGTGTATGTATAATATTAACACAAACTACCTAACAAAGAGATATGCGACGTGGCATTATGCTACAAGAGCAGTTTTAGACTAATAAGAGATGAAAACAGGGAAAACCTTTTAAGTTAGTAATCAATGACTGTACACCTAGGTCATCATACGGCATCATTATCGGTAACATACGAAACTGTAATATTAAGCCGAAAATTACAACTAGACAATAAAAAAACTAGTGATTGTCAAACATTTTTATTAAAGGGAGTTTTACATTGGCTTAGGGTTTAATATTATTCATGTATAGAAATTTTTAGAAGTTACAACCTGATTTTAAAATTTAAATTCGTGAATAGTTGAAATTTCTGAATTTGAATTATTAGATTAAATATGCATATTCTTTGTATATTATTTAAAATTTATAAATTTATTGTCTTGTACCGTCAATTTTAAACATTTTGGTTTTATTTCATTAAAAGTTCAATATTTTCACATCACAACAGAGTCTCATGTTCTTGAAGCTAAATTGTATGCGATTTTCTAACAACAAATAGATAAAAATTATAACGTAGCCTGTAGTTACAAGATTTTTTGCAATAGGTTATTGATAAAGAAATTGTGTGCCATATCAACATTTATTGAAAAACTAATTGTTTATATTCTATGCATTTCCTTTTTGTTTTGTTTTTTAGTAGAATCAAACTGCCCCACCGTTTTTTGGTGCAAATTCTGCACAATTTTAAAAAGTTTATTTATTTATATTATATGAGATAATAAAAGTATTACACATGATGATAAAAAAATAATCAGCGTGTATGATATTATTTATAAAATATATTTTCCATTCGGAATAAAATATAACCATGTTGAACTAAGTTTGATAAAAATATAAAACTGTATTTCCTTTGCTTGTATTTAATAAAATTAAAAAATAATATTTCAAAAAACAAATTAATGTATTAGTGCACAAACATAAATAATAAATTGAAAACTTTGGCTTCATATAGGTCTAAATACAACCTTTAACTAAGCGGGAGAAAATTTTCATTGTTCATTATGCTGTTGTTCATGTTGCTTATTGTTACTTCATAATTGGGTAGTTTATGGCAGAAAATGTCTTGTTTTAAAAATTTTAACTCTTTTCTAAGAAAAATAGAAATATTTTATGGTAGTCTCCTTTAATAACACCTTTTTAATACCCGGTAAAAAAATTAAAATGATAATTGAAAAATAACTTCGAAGTTTGGTAAAATAATTGCATTGATTTCAAACTACTTTCACCTTAAAGTTAAATTCTAAACAATTAAATAAAAAATTAGGCAATTTCATAAGTGTTCAAACTGCCTTCCAGTTAATTCTACATAAACACTTTTAAGCTCTTCTACTAATATTTAACCTTTTTTCTGTAATTTTATTCATAACTTTCTCTTAATACCATTAACATGTCAATAGCTTGTAAATTTGAAAATGTGATTATTTTAATTTCTGATTGTGCAGAAACAATCACTACCGACTGGATTCATAAAATAAAGTCAATGTTTTATTTAACTTTAATGAAAGAACTTTTTAAAAAATAAATAAGGGCAATTTAATTTTTTTTTCTTACAGAAGTTGTCTTTGTTTTAAAGACTTTTTCGACAATACCATCTTGAACTACCCATGCTTTTTAAAAATCTAAACTGTTCGATAATCTGGAACAAACTTTTCCGAATGCAAACATTTCCGAGAACTGACAGTATCAATTTTTTTAAAACCCTCTATGACTACCCCACTTTTGAAAAAATGCCTGATATGGGTGATCTGCCTCACCCTGTATAATAAATTAAAAGTATAATATTACATATCCTGTTATTATACTTCATTCTTGTATTTTATAAATAAATTTAAGAAAGTTATAAACAATAATACAATTTTTCTAAAAATGTATGCAGTGAAATTATACATTCAGTTCAGACTAGAAATAACATTTAGTAAAACAGAATGTCAAATAAACCAGGTATGGTCTTAATAATTACAATTTACCAAATTAGGTACTACAAATAGTTCTATTATGTATGTTGCAGAACTTTTGAAAGATTACAATTTATTTTTTTAAGCAAATAAAGTTAGTTTTGGGTATCCTTAAGCTACAAAGCAAACCAAATTTATTGTCATGTACTCAAGCATTCAAATTTAAGTTTTACTGTTTCATATGTAATATGAGAAAGTATTGTTTTGTGCAAAAAAAAATTTGAGATTTTGATGATCTTACACTTTTGAGGTCCCTGAGTAAAATAAGACGATTTCCAAAAATGTCTGTATGTGTGTGTGTCAAATTTTGTGTGAAACCTACAGCAAAACTAATAGAATTTTCAAACAAAATTTTGGATTTTTATTATTATATTGAGACTTAGAGCTGATTAGATTTTGGTTAAAATTGGTTTATGAGAACTATTTTTAAAATTTGTTTAAATCTTATTTTTAATATTTGTTTTAATTAATATTTCGAAAACTAATAAAATTTCAAAACCAAATTTAGGATTTTGCATACTTACATATTCAAGTTTAATAATGTTTAAATTTTAATCAAAATTAGTTTATGAAAACTATTGTTTTTTATTTTTAAAATTTTATTATTTAATATTAGTCGTTATTTAATATTTTAAAACTAACAAAAGTTTCAAAACCAAATTTAATATTTCGTATTGTCAACGTAGAAGTTAGAGCTACTTAAATTTTGGTTAAAATTGGTTGATGAAAACAATTTTTTAAACTATTATAATATAATATTAGTTTTAAAAATATTTCGAAAACTAATAAAATTTTAAAATTAAATTTAGTATTTTATATCTTTGTATTGGGACTTAGAAGTGATTTGATTTTGAGTCAAATTCATTAATAGAAATCAAATTTTCTTTTTTCCAAAAATTATTTTTCACTACTAGCCGTATAGGCTATCAGTTTTAACTTACATAGGTGTTGGCTGAGTGAAGTACGCCTTCTGTCACTTGTAGTAAATAATTTTTCTATTATTGACCTGAGGTGAATAATAAGCAAATGTGTATTTTTGAAAGCTTTGCAACAGCTTTCAAGAAAATATATATGTATAAAACGAATTAGCATAATCAAGAAATGGTACAAATAGTTTTAAACCATAAAAATTGGTATTTAAATAAGATTAATTTAATATTCAAAATTTTGATTATTTTTGAATTTTATAACGTCCATATGTCAAAATTATTTAAAATACGCGATTCTCCTGGTCACTTCGGGGCTCCTAGCGGTTTTGACAGCGCAACTACATCAAGAGTCGAAATCACACAAAAGTGATTTTTCCGAAATTTGTTGTCCGATTACAAATTTTATTTTTATTAACTAATTACATCATTATTTCTCATAATTTGTTGTAAAAACCGAGATTATGGTATATTTATTGTCCTCACAACATATTTTAAATTTGGGGGCGGGATTACAGTTTAAAAGAGCCAATGAGTAAATTGCATTGTTAATAAATTTTAAAGCCGTTTTTTTCAAAATTGTGTGATTAATCCGCAAATTTTATTTTTTATACGCTAATTAGACCCTCACCTTTCAGAATTCACTTTAAAATCGTCAAAATCCGAAATGGAAAATCCCAATGCAAGATTTTTGAAGTCCAGTTTTGAAAACAATAAATTGCTTTTGGAAAAAAAAAGTCTTTAAATTTTTAGATTGAATAATTTTAAATTAAATAATATCATAAAACATATGTATATTCTCTATTTGGTAATATGATCACAATAATAAATCAATATAACTATAATTTTAGATTTCGAGGCCTATCGAGGTTTTCCGAGAATTTAGAAGAAACCCAGGAAATAAAGTCTACCCAAAAGATGGCTCATTATGTTATTATTTGCGTTACATGCAATAACTAGTTTCATCAATTTTTGAATATAATGTAATAGCTGATGTTATTACAGATTATTATCAAATTTCATATGAAGCTGCAGATTGGACTTCCTTAATTACTGCAGCTGTGTTTGTTGTATTTAGTATTCCGATAACACATTTTCTAGATAAATATGTAAGTATATTATACTCAAAGGTTTTATTAGATTCTACATTAAGAATAATTTTACTCAAATTTAGAAACACTTTTTATAAGTACTGCTGTACGAGATCATAATTATGATGTAAATCGAAAATTAATAACAAATTTTTTAGGGTTTACGAAAAACTGTCGTGGTCGGAGTTATTGGAACGGCTGTCGGTACATGCATAAAACTTGGTGCTGTAAACCCCAACAGATTTTGGTTAGTGCTATTGGGGCAAGCAATTATTGCTTTATGTCAAATATCTATTTATCCGCTAATTACAAAAATAGCAGCTACTTGGTTTGGCTATAATCAAATAGCAATTGCCTGTGGATTGGGATGCCTGGGACCTCAAGTAAGAAAACAAAACGTAGTAACATTGTATAATACATCAGATGCTTCTTTCGAAAGTTTGCACTTCTTATATTATTTGCTAGAATAAACTTTTTTATTGTTAAAGTGCCATATCCGGGGTCCTCCGGACGTTGGCTATTCAATTTGGCCAAAGCCAAGACGACCTTACCAGCGAATATATAATTTAATAATATAAATACAATATAATATAATATATATAAATACAATATAATATAATTTATCTAATAGATATCTCTAGGTGAAGAAATCGGGCATTAGTCCACCGTGTATATTTCACTCTATACTGCTGGTCTCTAGAATAAATAACAATAAAAAAAAAATTCCGCAAAACTTTTGCAATAATTTTAATATTAACATAATAATATGTATATTTTACAATAAATTTAATAAAAAATTAAAATATTTAAATTTAGATTGGGAATGCTCTCTCTTTTTTAATACCACCAACAATTGTATTTAAAGGAGAAGTAGAAGAAGTAGAAGAAAGTCTTTATATACTTCATATAATATACGCTTCACTTGCTGTGGGACTGGTGCCTTTAATATTGTTTTGTAAGAACCATCTTGAACTACAATTTAATTTATGTACTTATTTCTTCTTAATTTTTAGTTTTTACTGATAAACCACCAACACCTCCATCTTTAGCTAAACAGCAATCAATTCAAAAACAAATTACTTCCTCTACAAGTTTATGGCAAACAATTAAAATATTATTGAAAATAAAACCGTTCATGATATTTTTGGTGATATATGCAGTTAACCTAGGAATCAGTTCGCCACTTCAAATTTTATCTAACCAAGTTATTTTATCGTATTACCCCGTAAATAATTAAAATTCAATTACTTAGTTCCTATATTTTAGTAAAAATACATTTTTAGGATGCTGCTTACGATGTGGGAATTATAGGACTATTGCAAGTTATTCTCAGTATACTCGGTTCAATGGGCGTCAGTGCTCTTTTAGATAAGTTCAAACGATTTAAGTATATAAAATATTATAGTATTATAGAAATTTAAATTACTGAAAGATTTGTTTTAGAGAAACTTGTTGGGTAGTATATGGTGGATATCTTACAACTGTAGGTATATACGTTGCAACATTGGATCAAGGAATAGCATGCATATATATCACATCAACGCTAATTGGGTATTATATTTTGAAGATGAAAAAAAATCATGTCTTATTTTTTTCCTTTATAGAATTTTCATGGGTGCAATAGTAACAATGAGCATGGAAATAATAATGGAATTTTCATATCCCCTGCCAGAAGGCATTCCTGCAACATTTGTTTATTGTTGGATGCAATTTTTATCTCTTGGACTAACTTATTTATGTGGTTATTTATTAAGAACAATTAATGCAGTATGGGCCAATGTAATGTTAATAATAGTTACATTGGTAGTAGATTTATTATTTTTTATCTTAAAGTTTGATTTAAAAAGGCAGGCAATGCAAGAATCGAAAAGTAATAAGGCAGGAATTGAGTTAAAATCTATAAATAGTTAACTTTAGAAAATTGTTAAATTAAAAATTAATTTTTTGATAGTATATATTGTAAACCATGTAAAATTGATCAATTATAAATTTTTAATTTAAAAGACGCTTTTGTTTACTTAATTGTTTTGACAAGATTTTGTTTTACAGGCCAGATTTTGAAAAAACAAAGTTCCTTTCGCGCGATTGATAAGTACGCAGTATAAAGTTACAGGTAACAAAACTTAAGTAAATTGTTAATTCTGAAAATAATTTTGTTTAAGCAGTTTATCCGCCTTAGAAATTCTTCTATGAGAAATTACTAATTTTCTAGAGGCAAAACTTCCCGGCTCAAAAATTTTTATATAAAAGGCAGAGCAGCGCATTAAAGCTTTCAGTTTTCGACGATATGTCTTGAAATAAACTGTAAAACTTGAAAGGCTGGATATTCTTTGCCTGGAATCGAGCTGATCTCGCTTATAAACGGAACTTATGCGGATCACCACTACGATGGGTGTGACTTTCCGCACATTTTATTTTACCATTGTTTCTATGATAATATTGAATAACTTTTAATTTGATATTTTAAGTTATTAAAGAGCTATCAGGTTCTACCACACAGTGAAAAACTTATAGTCATTCCATATTCTTCAACTTAGTTTAGACCTGTCATTTCCAGCTTCTTGTGATATGGATCTTGTAATCCACCTCTTCGGTAATCTTCCAGGCAGTCCTTCCCATCTCGACTATTTGACAAGCTTATTGTTGTTTATACGTTTGACGTGTTTGTCCCATCTTCTTCTTCTTTTCTTACCATCTTACTACGTCCAGTACCTGACGTGTATCTCGAATTACTTTGTTTCTTATTCTATCCCTATATTTCGGCTGTTGCTTAATGTAATTCTATCTTACAGTGAAATAATTTATTTAATATCTATTTTAGTAGAAGAAATGTACACCGAATTACTCTGGTTAAGCTAGGAATGTTTGCAAGAAACTGCGGTCCAGAATCTTTCAACTAAAAAGTTGAGATCGAAGATGCACCTTTGTTGTAAGATAATTACAAAACTTCTTGTTTGAATTGTATTCCTGCGTTAAAACATTTATTTGCTTTGTTGTATTCCAATTAGATTAGGCTGTAATCAAAATCCCAAAAACCCAATAACTAAGACAATTTGTTTTATAGAAACTCAGAAACCGATAACTATTTTGTCAATTAATTTATTATTTCAAATTATGCTCGCCGAAAAGTGTTCAGTCGATATTCAAGTGTTTGAATTCACTTCACTTTAATTTTCAAATAAAAACCAAAGCAAAATCACATTCACTCAAATTCAATGACTTACTTTTAAAACTGCAGAATTTCACTAAGGAATGTAACAGAAACATGTTGAAGAACACTTTGTAGATTTAATTTAAATATTTTGTATTGTAAATATTTCCGTTTCATTTTATGATTTGATTGTTGTAACCTGTTTAAGTATACTATGTATTTTATGTCGATTATACGCTTAACTTTATCTTGTAGATATGATCCGATAATGTTAAAATTGCGTAAGTAACTGTGATAACCAACTTATTTTAATAATTAATCTAAATAGGTTTGCAAGCATTTCTTATCGAAAGTGGCGTACGAGCAAGAGAGTCGTAAATACCCTACCTGTGAAGTGATAAATTGAATATCCAAACTCTGATCCGCATGCTAAGCTAAACTACCAGCGAGGCTTTATTCCTTAAAATGGTTAATGAATTAATAATGAATTAGACTTAATTGGTTGTTTCATTTGTTAAGAAAAGTTTGAAGGTGAGTTTTCTAAGTTAAAATATTTTATTAATATAATGGAAATACATAAACCTAGATGAAGACTAATTGGATGAATTTGGATATTTGTAACTGAGCATAGCATAATTAATAGGTACTTTTGGAAATCTATTGAAAAGAACATAAATTTAGGTTTATTAATAAGCTGTACAATTGATTACTAACTAATAAAATTCAGTGCCGGAACAGGCATAATTGCCTATACCATGAAGTGAAGAAGAAGAACTAATAAAATTCACAACCTAATGAAAACCTTTGTGCCATAAATTGTTCCTAGAACTACATGGTGTTAAGGTTTTTTCGTCTCGAGAACTAGATGGTTAAAAGTTTTTTTTTGTCTCAAAATCAATAGTAATTTGAATTTAAATAGTAAAATAATTATATTTTGGTTTACATATTTACAAAATTGCCAAATACTAAAAAACATAAATTTTTGAGCTCCACCTGGACTAAAACAGAAAAATGTTTAAAAATTATTATTTGTAAATTACGTAATAGTGTATTCATAAATAAATAAGTACGTACAACGTTGACCACATTTTAAAATTTTAAAGCCAAACTTATACATAGTAAAAATTTAAGAAAATTAATGGTTCCTATTTTTATCGCAAAATTTTGTATCATTCAAAAATAATTAAATAAATAATTCAAAGAAAAATAAATACAAATGGAATTATATAATTTTATGAATCAGTCAGAGTAAAAATCTTTTTTAATTATATACCTAATCATCAATAGCCACGAAGGGAACATTACATTCTTTTTGTAGCAAATTTGTAAAGATTAAATTTAAAATGGATATTAAGAAACGTCAAAAGTATAGCATAAGCAAATTTAAGAGCATTGACATAATAGGAATAAAGATAAAAGGATATGAAAGTTTATAAAAGATTTATTTTATTTATAGCATTTATATTCTAATGAATATAATTATCCCAACGGGATTTCCAAATCCGTTTTGAAAGAGAAGGATTAGTTCCCATTAAATATTGAATATTTTTGTCTCGTCGCTTCTTTAACAATCTTCCTCTACACCTGCCTGTCCTGTACTCCTCAACCTCCATCGCTCTCAGTCCCACCATCTTATTTTTGGTCTTCCTCATTTTCTATCATCACTGAGTTTCCATGTTGTTATCTTTCTTAAAATAAAATATATATTTTTCATAAATTGTATTAATGTGTTCAGTATTAAATATTAATTAAACAAATAGTTTGACTATTATTATGCTCTTACGCCCATGATTCCCAAATAATAAACAGTCACAGTAGATTGTGGAATCAAACCCCGGCTTGTCGTTTATAATTTACACAAACTCCTAACAGAGATATGCGACGTGGCAGTATGCTACAGGCAGTTTAGAAAAAGAGAAAACAGGGAAAACCTTTTAAGTTAGTAATCAATGGCTGTACACCTATCATCATACCGTATCATTATCGGAAATACACAAACTGTAATATTAAACCGAAAATTACAACTATACATTAAAAACTAATAATTGTCAATCAATTTTATTAAAGGGAGTTTTGCATTGGCTTAGGGTTTAATATTATTCATGTATAGAAATTTTAGAAGTTACAACCTGATTTTAAAATTTAAATTCGTGAATACTTGAAATTTCTAAATTTGAATTATTAGATTAAATATGCATTTCTTTGTAATTGTTTAAAATTTATAAATTGTCTTGTTGTCAATTTTAAAATTTTGGTTTATTTCATAAAAGTTTAATTTTTCATATCACAACAGAGTCTCATGTTCTTGAAGCTAAATGTATGTAAATATATTACATGGGATAATAAAAGTAGGTATTACACAAGATGATAAAAATAATCAAGCGTGTATGATATTATTTATGAAATATATTTTCCATTCTGAATAATATATTGTAACTATGTTGAACTAAATTTAATAAAAAATAAAACCGCATTTCTTTGCTTGTATTTAATAAAATTAAAATAATATTTCAAAAACAAATTAATGTATTGTGCAAAACTAAAAAAAATAAAATTTGGCTGCATATATTCTAAATGGAGGTTAACCCGGTAAAGGTAACATTCATGAAGTACATGAAATCTCATGAATTAATACATAAAATACATGAAACTTGTAAATAGGTGAAAAACAATGAAGTATATCAATGAAGTAGGTGAATACAGTGAATTATCGATGAAACGTAATTACTGATGAAAATATGAAATACGGTAAATTTTGACAAAGTATGTAAGTATTACAGATTTCCTGTGCATTGATTCTAAATACAACTTTAATAACCGGAAAAATTTTCATTGTTTATAATGCTATTGTTTATGTTGCTTATTGTTACTTCATAATGGTAGTTTATGGCGAAAATACTTGTTTTAAAAAATTTTAACTTTTTCTAAGAAAAATAAAAATATTTATTAGTGTCTTCAATAACACCTTTTCGATGCCCGGTGAAAAAATTAAAATAATAATTGAAGAAATAACTTTGAATTTTACTTCACTTTTTACTATTTACCTTAAGTTAAATTCTAAACAATTAAACAAAAAATTAGAAATATCATAAGTGTTTAAATTGCCTTTCATTAATTCTAATAAAACTTTTAATTTCTGTTATTTAACCTTTTTTTTAATTTTTTACAACATTAAACATGTGGGTTCTCTACCCTGTAGAATAATAATATTTACATATCCTGTTATTACACTTGATTCTTGTATTTTGTAAATAAATTTAAGAAAGTTATAAACGATAATACAATTTTCGAAAAATGTATACAGTGAAATATGATACATTCAGTTCAGACTAGAGATACATAACATTTGGTAAAACAGAATGGCAAACAAACCAGGTATAGTCTTAATTACAATTTAGTTTCCAACTTCTCACTTGCATTTCATAATTTAATGTATTTTAAAAACAATTTGACGAATCGTTTAGTGCTCATTGGATGGTGTTTGGTAGTGTACTTTGGTTTGATGCTCAAAATTGATGAAGTTGTGTATTCGAACCTCACAATTCGTTAATAGATTAATTTAGCTTAAGCTAAGTTTACTAGGTATTTATCAAAACAATTGCCCTTTGGCATATAAAAATAAATAAGAAAGATAACAATTAAGATAATAATAAATCGTTTTTAATTTCCACTTTTCTTACGATTTTTTTGTACCACACACTAAATCAGCTGTGCTCTAAATGGGTCTTATGCCGAAAACGGTTAGCGCTAAGCAAGTTTTGAGTCGAATCGTTTGTACCTAATATTCATATTTAGGTATTCTATAGTGACTAATAGGTATATATATTTTAGATTTCCATGCGTTGAATACTACTAGTTCTCCAGAAAAATGGAAGAAAGCCAGAACATAAAAGTCTATCCGAAAAGATGGTTAATTTTGTTTTATTTGCTCTTCATTCGATGTCAAGTTTATGCAGTATTTTGAATATAGTGTAATAGCTGATGTCATAACAGATTATTATCAAGTTACATATGAAGCTATAAATTGGACTTTGTTAATTTTTGCAGCAATTTTATTGCATTTAGTATTCCTATAACATATTTAGTAGATGTAATGTAATACCTACACTGTTAAAATAGTACTTTTTAAAATTGTGTTTTATTTAATTGTTTTAGGGTTTACGAAAAACTATTATTGTTGGAGTGATTGGAACGGCTGTTGGGACGTGCTTGAAAATTGGTGCTGTAAGTCCTGACAGATTTTGGTTGTGTTACTGGGCCAAGCAATTAACGCTGTATTTCAAATCTCTGTTTGTCCACTAATTACAAAAGTGGCAGCTACTTGGTTTGGTAACAATGAAATAGCATTGGCTTGCGGATTGGCTTTACTGGACTTCAAGTAGAATTTAATACTATGTGTACAAAGCAACAAATAATAATGTAATTTAAACGAAGCAGCAGAACGTCAATGATACAATGTTGATAGTTTTGGAAAATTTACCTATTTTTAAATGTAACTGAACTATGTTAGGTGGTCAGCTGATGATAAAAATATTTTTGTAATTACGCAGAGTGCAAGCCGCGGGATAAATGCCACCAGCGTCGAATAAACTTCTGCAATAAAGGCAACGAAAAAATTTATTAAATATACTTCCCAGTGTAGATATCTTAGATTCAGCCAAATTGATCACCTATGCACCGCATAGTGTTTGGCACTGAAAAAAGTAGAAATATTAAAATATTTTTATGGCATTTTGACAGCAACAGTCATTCAGATTGAATTAAAATTATACTTTAACAATTCATGTAATGCTTTAGGTATTTTTAAAAGAGTAAAATTTGCCATGTCTAATGTAATGGCCTTGTTTAAATTTAGATTGGATGCGCTCTATCTTTCTTAATTTCACCATCAATTGTAATTAAAGGGAAGTGGAAGATATTGAAGAAGAATTTATATACTTAATACAATAAATGCTATAATTGCTGTAATAATGGTGCCTTTGATTTTATTTTGTAAGTTAAATATTATTTTACAATAAATTATATGTTAAATAATTTAAATCCAAACTGGAGAAAGAGATTTAGCATTCTTGATCCATCCACGCGAAAGTGTATTTTTCATCTAAATTTGTATGTTGCACCTAAACTGTACGTTATACACAAATTTTAATTTTTAGTTTTTACCGATAAACCACCAACACCTCCATCTCTAGCTCAACAACAATCGATTAAAGAACAGCTCAGTCACTCGAACAGTTTATGGGAAATAACTAAAATATTATATCAAATGAAACCGTTTATAATATATTTTGTGCTATTTGGAGTTAACATAGGAATTACTTGGCCACTGCAAATACTATCTAACCAAGTTATTTTGTACTATTATCCTGTAAATAATTAAAATTTAATTATTGAGTTTGTGTATTTTAGTAAAATTACGTTTTAGGATGCCGCTTACGATGTAGGAATTATAGGACTATTGCAAATTCTATTTAGTGTATTCGGTTCAATTGGCATTAGTGTTTTATTGGATAGATTTAAAAATTTAAGTATAAAATATTATAATATTGTGTAAATCTGAATAACTGATAAATATTTTAGAAAACCTGCTGGGTTACATGGTGTCTATCTTTTAACGATAGTAATATATTGCAACATTGATTTGGGCATTACATGCGTATACATCACATCGACCCTAATAGGGTAATAAATATTTAAAACGACGACGTATAGCTACTTTATCTCACAATCTTGCTTCAAAATTTTGACACCAACTAAGAAATAGATTTACTTTGTTGAACGTTGCGTTAAAATTTTCATATAAATGACACGAAGGTTTAAAATAAATCGGCATAAACTCGGGACACTAATTTAAAGAATCAGATTGGATTTAGAACAATTTCTTTGCATGTTTCCAAAAATAATGAAAATTACAATTAATTTTTTTTAGAATTTTAATAGGTGACTACAAACTTTAGGAATGGAAGTAATAATGGAATTTTCATATAGTACCAGAAGGCGTACCTGTAACATATCTTTATTTTGGGTTCTATCCATAGGATTAACATACCTTTGTGGTTATTTGTTAATACAATTTAGTGGTATGGGTAATGAATGTTGATAATTATTTTTGGAATATGGATTTAAATTGTTTTAACGTTAAAATTCGATTTAAAAAAACTTGAAGAATTCAAAAATAATAAGTAATTACCTTTGGAAAATGTTTAAAAATTTAAATTAAGTTTTTTAAAGTGTTTTGTAACTATTTAATAATTTACATATTGTAATTATTCCATCTTGTAAATTTGCAATCTGAAAATTTAAGTGAAAAATTGCATTCGTGAAAATAAATTTTAACTTTCTTGCGTGAATTGCTACCATTGGTGTGATTATGTTCAACAATGTCTACTTTAGTTTTAAATTTTGCAAAATGAAAAATGTGAACTTTTAATGAAATTAGTTTTTATTCAATATAATCTTTCCCTCAATTCAATAATTACCAATATCCTGCAATAATTTTATTCCTTTTAAGATTTTCTGGAACTTGCAAAATACTGTTCCACGACTGAAATGCTCTTCATTCGATGAAAACGCTTTCCACGAAGTTGTTTCAATTTGAAGGGTAGTAGTCCTAGGAGCCAAACGGCGAAACGATTGGATTTCAAGCAAATTCGTACTTTGTTCATTGATTTTTGCATTGTTAAAACACTTTTTAACAGGTGCGTTTCTTTGAAAATGATTATGTTGAAACGGGTCTCTTTTCACAATTTGTTGTTCAATTGGATTTCCAAAAGGTTACAATAATATTCAGAGTTAATTGGTTTTTTTCAAGATAATTCAATCAATAAAATTTTGATCCTAAAAACTGATGCCATAACTTTTGCGATTCGTTCCTGCTTCACCTGTTTTGGGCTGAACAACCAAGTCAGTCACTGTAATCGTTCTTGTTTCAAAGGATCAAATGGTTGTAACCAATTCATCCATATTACAAAACGAAAAAATATTTTATTCTTATTAAAAGATTCAAATGATCTGAGAAATTTGTTTCTTGTAAAGTTTTGTTAATTTTAACGAATGGGCACTAACTTTCCAAACAGTTTTTTCATAACAATTCTTTATGTAAAATATAGATACTGTTCGTTTGAGATGCCTATGGTTTACAATTTTACGCTAAGTCAAACCTTGGATTTCACTAAAATATTAATTACTTTTCAATGATTTCTGGTTGTTGTTCATTTTTGGTCACTAATTTCATCTTCAACGTTTAAGAACGTTTAAACTCTAAAAATCGATTCAATGAAATAAGAGCAATTCTTTAACAGCTCACCAATTTTGTATGAATTTCTGTTGTGAAATAAACCTTCCAAAACCAAAGAATTTTATCACTGCAATACTCAGTTTTTTTTCCATTTTAAAAATAACCGACATTTCAAATCTTGTTAACAATGAATGAATTAAGATCAAATAAAATTTTAGATATTATATGAAGATCAAATATCAAAATGACGTAATGTTTTGATTCTTATGCTTAATAATTCCTTTCAGTATTTTAACAACCTAATTTGTTATGTACCAACTGGTTCTTTTAAAAAGATCATTTAATTCTATAACAATTGACACTATATAAATTATAAAAATTTATTAATGACCATTAATAGATTATTTAGAACGAATAACTGTTTCCCAAAATATTTCCCACCCAATTGTAAACTCCGCTAATTTCAAGATTTATAAATTGTTTGTATAAAATTTTATAACATAATTTATATTATAACATAACATTTAATTTTTAAAAATTTTAAATACATTTAATTATACACATGGTTAAGTTTAAAGACGTTCTTTCCAGCTTTCGAAATGTCCGTTCTAAAAATTAGTTAAACCATTGGATTGTTGATAATCTGAAGATAAAGAAATTAAACTTTACACCAATAACATTTAAATTAATAAATTAATTTTTCAGATTTTGAAAAATTAATTTTATCTTGAAAATAAATGAATATCTAATCTTTCAAAAAATTTATTTACCTGAAACAATTTTACAAATTAAGCTGAAATTTTCCATGTAATGTTTAGAATTTTTTATTTTTAAATAATTTTTTATCCATAATTTCCTCCTAAGGTAATTTTATCTAACAATTTTGTTAGTATTTTTTATTTTGTACTTCTAAATCTTGGCGACAATTTTTAATTTTTCTTACAATTTTGATGGTGCAACTAATATTAATTATAATTTTTATATTTAGCATTAAAATTTAGGTATTATAAATACATAATGTATGTTATCCCAAAATAAATACCCAAAGTAAAGTATATTATTTACGTTATCGCAATAATTTACATAGTATTTAACATTTTAATATTTCAGTTAAATGTGATTTACAATAACTTTTTAACACTATATTTAGGATGTACTATACGTTATCAAAAGGTATTTAATAAATTAAATAAAATGAGTGCATTATAATTTTAAGATAATACTAATGTTAATGTTTTAATTTACGTCATTAAATTTCTTTTGAGGGTTCCGAAATAACGTTATCCAAAATTGTTAATTTTGGTTTTGTGTGATAAGCCGAAAGGATGGAAAATAATGAAGGTACTTTATAGCCAATTAACATTAAATTATAAATTACTTTGTCTATTAATAATTGAATGATATGAAATTGAATTAATAACATACTATTAATTTATACAATAAAACAAATTATTAAAAATTTATCTGTTTTGGAAAGTTTTACAATAGCAATATAAATTTGAATTTTATTAAATAAACACATTAATTAAAATTTTTTAGGAATACAGAAATTTCAAGTAAGGAATTGAAATCCGCTTCTACAGCAAATCAGTTATTAATTAAAATTTTTTGTTGTACCTACTTTTACTTGCAAATCTCCTTTCCCATTAAAAACAGATATTGTTAGTTTTAGTGCTTCGGTATTTCTTTTGGTGGTTAATAAAATTCCAAATTAATTCAAATTTTATAGGTTTATTTGCATTTTGAAAAATTTAATTTTAATCTTAAACAATCTAATATTCAATTAAATTTCGTTGTTAAAACAAAATTACCTAAATTAAAGAAATTATTGAAATTCCTAAAATACTCATACTTAGAAAAATTTAACCACATCATATTCCTAAATTATTAATTATTACTCAATTTGTGTTAATTATTTATTTTAGTGCTAATAACTTTATTTAACAACATTTTGTATATTTTTAAATTTGATGAAGGTTTATTCATATTCTGACTTTATTAGGGCTAAGGAAAGAGAATTTATATTAAAAAGCAACTCGAGGAATGCTTTGGATTTAAGATAATAACATAAATTATAATTTTAATTTCGAATTAAATTTTTAAAACATTAAGGAGAAAGTAGGAAATTAAAAGTTTACCCAAAGTTTAATTTGGTTTTATTAACTTTTCGATATCTAGCTTAACATTATGGAATAATAATTTAAGTTATTTAACAGATTATTAAAAGTTTAATAAATTTGTAGATTGGTTCTGCCATTAATTTTTGCAGCCAAGTATTTTATATTTTGCTATTTGTAACATATTCTAATGGAATTTATTTTAAGTACCAGTAAAATGATAAAATTTGAGGTAACGTTCAATTTAGTGGTTAAATTTAAGAAATAATAAACATTCTAAATAACATTATTAAATAACAATTCATTAAATTATTTTGGTTATAAAAAATTTCTTTGTTGGAGTTAATTGATCCCTTTTGGTCATGTGAAACTTGGTTCTGTGATCTTTATAAAGATTTTTTGGCGTTAATAACCAACAAATTATTTCATATTTAAATATTTTTTTCCACTTATCCCAAAGTTGCAGTTTTTTTGGTTTAATCAAATACAATTGCTTTATTGGAGTTGTTGGATTCAATAAGTTTTCAATATTATATAAAAAACTTTATTACACCTATACTTTTATATTACAATTTTAATAAATTTTAATAAAATTTTCCATATCATATTATGTTAATAAATTCGTTTAATTAAAATATTAAATTCCTTTTTATAAAAAAAGAAAAAGGGTTTAAATATCATACGTGTAGGGTATGGTTTCTACCACAAATTTTTATTGAGATTATCAATTTTCATAATTATTGAGTATTTAATTTATTTTTCGCTGATAAAATTATTTACATACAACTGTATAAAATAAAAGTAAATCATTTAAATTTTGTGGAATTGCTTTACTTTCTATTTCCGCCAGCATTGTATTTAAGAAAAGTGAAGAAGTTGAAAGGAATTTATACTAAATATACATATGGCTTCGTTGCTGAATAATAGTCCTTTTATTTTGTTTTAAGTTAAATTTAATTTTAAATTTGCTTGAAATTAATATTATAAATAAAGTAACATATTTTGTGTAAAATGTAGAAAATTACCAAATTTTTATTAACAGTTTTGAATGGATAAACCACCAAACCTCCATCTATAGTCAACAACAACATAGACGCCTCACTTTTCGAAAAATTATGGAAAACAATTATAAATTATTTAAATGAAATCATATGTAATATTTTAATAATTATTTGGATTAACCTAGAATTACATGGCCAACTTTTAAAATTTTTCTAACAAGTGATTTTTTAAAACATTATCCGTAATAAATTTAAATTAAACGTATTATATTCAAACATTTTGTAAAATTTATTTTAGGATGCGCTACATGTAAAATTATTGGATATTGAAACTAATATTTGGATATTGGTTAAATGGGTTCAGTGATTATGAAATTTTAAAAATAGTAAACAAAACTTAATTTTATGTATTAAATTATTAAATTAAATAAATTTTAAATTTGTTATTTATTTATTTGAGATTATTAAACAAAATTAATAAAAAATATTTTTTTTTTTTTCCCTAAAAATTTTTAGTTTATATTCAAACAAAATTTTGGATTTTGTATCCTTATATTGAGACTTAGAGCTGATTAGATTTTGGTAAAATTGGTTCATGGAACTATTTTTTTGTTTTTAAATTTTATTATTTAATATTAGTTTTAATTAATATTTAAAACTAATAAGAATTTCAAAACAAAATTTAGGATTTAGCATACTTATGTCGAGATTTAAACTGATTAAATTTTAGTTAAAATTGTTTTATGAAAACTATTGTTTTTATTTTTTAGGTTTTATTATTTAATATTAGTCTTTATTTAATATTTTAAAACTAACAGAATTTTCAAAACCAAATTTGAGATTTCCTATTTTATAGCTGG
This sequence comes from Lycocerus yunnanus, assembly GCA_036346125.1. Lineage (NCBI taxonomy): Eukaryota > Metazoa > Arthropoda > Insecta > Coleoptera > Cantharidae > Lycocerus > Lycocerus yunnanus. The sequence goes on from JARFIX010000262.1 coordinate 53,196, forward strand.
AGTTAAAGTTATTTAAATTTTGGTTAAAATTGGGTCATGTAAACTATTTTTTAATTTTTTAAATCTTATTATTTAATATTAGTTTTAATTAATATTTCGAAAAGTAATACGATTTCTAAACTAAACTTCGGTTTTCGCATATTTTAATCGATATTTAAAACTGATTAAATTTTAGTTAAAATTTGTTTATAAAAACTATTGTTTCTTATTATTTTAAATTTTATTATTTAATATTAGCCTTTATTTAATATTTTTAAAACTAAAAGGATTTTTAAAACTAAAGTTGAGATTTGTTATGTTTATGGCAGAAATTAGAGCTAAATAAATTTTGGATAAAATTGGTTAATGGAAGCAATTTTTTAAATCTTTTATTTAATATTAGTTTTATTAAATATTTCAAAACTAATGAGAATTTCAAAACTAAAGTTGGTATTTTGTATCTTTATATTTACAGCTTAGAACTGATTAAATTTTGGGTCACATTAGTTAATGGAAAATATTATTTTCTTTTTTTATTAATACTTATTTTTAATATTTAATAAAGTATGATAAAGTCATGGGCATGGCCACATCCGATTTTTATTTTAAGCCTAAACGAATAATTGAATTATTTTTCTTCGATCGGCACAAGTTGGCACAATACTAGCACAACTTAGCACAACCATCAAAACTTAAAATTCACAAAATGGGGCCAACTTCATGCATGTTCATATTATTCTTAAAGAGCTATTGTTTTTATAATTTTTAGGTTTTATTATTTAATATTAGTCTTTATTTAATATTTTAAAAACTAACAGAATTTTCAAAACCAAATTTGAGATTTCCTATTTTTATAGCTGGAGTTAAAGTTATTTAAATTTTGGTTAAAATTGGGTCATGTAAACTATTTTTTTTAATTTTTTTAAATCTTATTATTTAATATTAGTTTTTTAAATTTAAAATTTCGAAAAGTAATACGATTTCTAAACTAAACTTCGGTTTTCGCATATTTTAATCGATATTTAAAACTGATTAAATTTTAGTTAAAATTTGTTTATAAAAACTATTGTTTCTTATTATTTTAAATTTTATTATTTAATATTAGCCTTTATTTAATATTTTTAAAACTAAAAGGATTTTTAAAACTAAAGTTGAGATTTGTTATGTTTATGGCAGGAATTAGAGCTAAATAAATTTTGGATAAAATTGGTTAATGGAAGCAATTTTTTTTAAATCTTTTTATTTAATATTAGTTTTTATTAAATATTTCAAAAACTAATGAGAATTTCAAAACTAAAGTTGGTATTTTGTATCTTTATATTTACACTTAGAACTGATTAAATTTTGGGTCACATTAGTTAATGGAAAATATTATTTTCTTTTTTTATTAATACTTATTTTTTTAATATTTAATAAAAGTATGATAAAGTCATGGGCATGGCCACATCCGATTTTTATTTTAAGCCTAAACGAATAATTGAATTATTATTCTTCAATAGGCATAAGTTTGCATAATACTAGCACAACTCAGCACAACCATCAAAACTTAAAAATTCAAAAAATGGGGCCAACTTCATGCATGTTCATATTATTCTTAAAGAGTTGGTGTTTAGTTTGTGAAAATTCTATTCGCCTTTCTGTTATAACTTTATCTTTTATTACGAACTTTGGGATTTCTTCTTTTTGGAGTATCAAACTTTATGCTCTGCCTAGGTAATTAACTTGGCTAACAATAATATGATGATTTACAAATGATTTCCCATTGCCTTACCCTTGAGTTATTAAAATTTCTAATTTTTTACGAACGTTGTTTTTCTTTCGTATGTGAACATTTATAGAAAACATTTTTGTATGAAGAAAACTAAACAAAATATTTTATATCAATGAACATTATACTGATAAGGATTAAGTAATCCTTTAATCTCTGTTTTAATATTTTTTTCCAATTTTGCTTATAAACTATTATAATGAAAATGCATTGGCTCTTGCTTGGCTTTATGTATAATACTTATCGAAAATTAGTTTGATAGTATTAACGTATTAATCATTTAGTTTTAATTTAAAGAGTAATAATAATAATGAAAAACTTTTGTAAAGCTTTTCCTCGTGCAAATTAATGTTTTCGTATAAAATTTTTCCAACTAATTAAAATTTGCTTGGAAAATTTTTGTATGTAAATACAAAGGTGGGTGTAGGTAGAAGAAACGACACTGAAATTAATGTTAATTGATTATTATAATATTAAAAATAGGTTGTACCATGGTTCATTCCTAAATAAGTAAAAACTTGAATATTAAAGTGGTCACACCAAGATCATGGCTACTTTTGCTGTTGTTCACTATTTGGAGATCTACCGTATAAAAATGAATTCTAAGTAAGATCGCATTTGATTAAATTTTAATTTTATTGACTTAAAACATTTTATTTATTACATTTGAATCAGTTTTAATAATAAACACATTTAGAAGAAAATGTTGAAAATAAATTAATTTGAATCAATCTAACTTAAAAGATATTCATTATTTTCTTTTCTGAGAAGTGCTATAGGTGCAAAGAGTAATGCAAATTTCTTGTAAAATATTCTAAAAAAGCAAATGTTGATATCTCATATTAAACCCTTTTGTATCGATTAGCCATAAAAGCATTGGTGTGTTGATTTCTAGTGGAAGAATAGCAATTTATTCAATTCAAAATTAAATTTTGTCTAGCTGTAATTTTCAATAAACTACAATGAAACTACCACTACTAGTTTTCTTTTATGTAAGTACCAATTAATTTTAATTACAAAATATTAAAGAAAATTTTTAATTATTTAGGTGCTCATACATTCTTCATTACTGCTGGCTTTTCTTGCGAGGCTTGGGAAGCACCTATTTTGAAAGCAGCAATTAAAACAAATGCATTACCGATGAAAATCTTACCAAATTAAATGTAATTTTTAAATTCATAAAATTAAATTGCATCACTAAACTAATTGTTCTTTTCAGTACTTTGCCGAATTTCAGCAGTGCATATCCGAGGAATGACCAAGGTGATGATGTGTGTGTGGTGGGACTCGAAAGGAATCGTCCACCATGAGCTACTTCTAATTAGTCAGACGATTGATCTCAACTATTTATACTGAGAACAACTTAAAAGATTCTTTTCTTCAAGTGCCATACACTTCACTGCGTGGCCTGTGAAAACCACTTGATTGGTTTAGAAGTGAATATTGGATTGGAAGTAATATAATTTCATATCCAGTACTAGAAGGCGTACCAGTAATACTTATTTGTTTATTGTTGGGGCCACATTGTGTCCATAAGATTAACATATTTTTGCAGTTATTTGTTAAGAACACAGTTAATGCTGTATGGGCTTATGTAATGTTAATAATAATTTTTGTAATATCAGATTTACTGTTTTTTATCTTAAAATTAGATTTAAAAAGAAGAGACATGCAAAATTTCAAAAATAATAAATAATTAACTTTTCAAAATTGTAAAATTAAAATTAAATTTTACTAGTAAGTACATTGAAATTAGTTTAATAATTTACATATTTTAATATATTCACGTGCTTGTTAACATATTGCAATCATGATATTATTCATATATCATGAGTACTTGAAAATTACATAGTTCATGTAAATAAATTTTAACTTTCTTGCGTGAACATTGCTACCGAATTGGCGTGATTATATAGTATGTGACAAACGGTAGTGCTTTTAACAAGGTCAGTTTAATTTTTTATAACAATTCACACCTATATAAATATAAAAAAATATTAAAAATCAGCACTAAATTACTTTAGAAAGAGTAGTTGCCCCAAGAGAAACATTATCCCACGAAAAAAAATTATGTTGTTAACGCAATAGGCAAAATCATCAAATATAGACTCCGCCAATTTCTACCCGGTTTATAAATGTGTACTAAAATTATAACACTTAGGTGGGTTTCGGACATTATAATATGACAGATTTTTGTAAATAATTATTAATTTCGTATCGATTACGAAATAATTACTGCCATCATCTTTAAATTAACAAGCAAGCATAATGACTGGTTTTTTTTATTGCCACTCTGTAATAGGAACTACGGATAGTTTTCAAACGATCGATAAGGGTGTCTTATTCATTAAAGTTTGGGTGAGAATTTATCACATATTTTTTGATTTCTCATATAATAAAACATCCTATAATACGGTTCTCTATATTAACGATGAAGCCAAACAGTAGGAAATTAGATAAAAATTTTAATCTAGATAAGATCATAATTTAATAAATGTTAAATTTTTTTAAAAGTCACAATCCTTTTATTAACTTCCTAGGATTACTTTCCGAGCATCCATCTGCTGTTGCACATCTAATTCTTAAAGGTACATCCAATTGTACACATGGTTCAGTGTTAAAAAAAGTTCTTTTAGCTTCTGAAGTATTATCTGTCCTAATTAGTACCAATTGTGACAGTACACCAAAAGGGGTCGCAATCTGGAAGATATGAGAACCTCATCAAGTTTCATATTTGCATTTCATTTATGAAGTTCTTCAATACCCATTAATATTCCCTCAAAGATTATGAAAAAAGTTGTAAAATTTTTAACTTTTTAAAGTGAATGCTATCATAAATTATCACACATCTTCTACAAAAATCATATTTGCCATCAAAATCACAATGATCTGATCAATTTTTCATGGTAATGTTTTGATTTGTTTATTTTTTAAAATAATTTTTATCCGCAATTCTTTGTTCGATATTTTTATTTTGTACTTCTAAAATATTTAGCAATCAATTTTCTCATTTTTCTTACAAATTTAATCAACTGCAACTTATGATTGCTAACAATTTTGAAATAGCATTCTAATAATAAAGGTATAGTATATTCCAAGATATAGTAAATTAAAAAAAGTCATTGTATCACATTAACTGGTTATTAGTATTATACACTAATCAGGAAATGTGCAAGTACTCGTATATGTGTACATTATCGCAATACATTTGTATGTATATGACTTTATTTAACTTACTATATCTTAGGATGTACTATACATTAACAAAAGCGTATTTTAATAATTTACATAAATATACATTATAATCAATGTAATGTTATGCGATGTGCTATGTGATAATGTTAACTAATGTTTATAAATTTTACGTCTACCAACTTTGCTTTTGCAGGTTTCCGCAAGATAAGACCGTTCCATCCAAAAGTTGTTAAACCTTATTTGGTTCTATGCGATAAGACGAAAGATGGAAAATAATGAAGGTACTTTACTATCCAATTAACATTAAATTTCAAATTACTTTGATCATATTATTATTATTATAATAAATTTAAAATTATGTAATAAAAAAATTATTAAAAATTTTTTGAGAAAATTTACCACAACCCTAACACTTATTTAACTTATTTTTAAATTTTATTAAATAAATTAACATATGATAAGATTTCTTTCAGACTAATCCGCAGCTGTAGCTTCCACGGCTATGTTGTTGAAATCTGCTTCTGCAGCATCAGTATTATTAAAAATATCTCGTATACCTATTCTTACTTGTAAATTGCTCACTTCATCGTAAGGAACAGATCTATTTTAGCCTTTGTTAGGTTTTTGTTCTCAGTTGGTTTTAGATCACCTTTTTGGATAAATAAACTCTCGATTGAAATTTTTAGACTTATTCGCATTTGAAAACTAGTGATTTCGATCTTTAAAACACCTTCGAATGTCAAATTTAGTTTCGTGCACCCAAACTTTTTTCTCTGGCATCTAAGATAGATCAACTTCCAGAATGTATTGGTCTATAAAATCTCATGTGTTACTACTTGTGACTACATAATGCTAAGAAAAAGAGGTGTTTACATTAAGTAAGCACTTTAAAAGCCAAAAGAACGATTTGGAAATTACAGGCCGACTAAAATAATTACAATTTTTAGATATCGAGGCATTAAATGGTTCCCTAAAACATGAAGAAGAAAGTCAGGAAATAAAAGTTTACCCGCAAAGATGGTTAATTTTGGTTTTATTAACTTTTTTTTCGATATCAAGTTCTATACAGGTTATGGAGTATAGTGTCATAGCTGATGTTATTACAGATTATTACAAAGTTTCATATGAAATTGTAGATTGGTCTGCATTAATTTTTGCAGCAGTATTTATGATTTTTGCTATTCCTGCAACATATCTATTGGATACTTATGTAAGTATAGACACTCATAAATCTGAGAGTCCTATGGAAAGAGAAAATGATACAAATTTGTGATATTCCGCTGCATTTACTGTTTATTTAAGAAAACTAATAAATATTTGATGCAAATTTTTTAAATTATCAGGTTAAATGAACAATAAAACGAAACATTATTTGTGAGCTTTGAGCAGTGGTTACTGCTATCAGACGTTTAATAATAATGATGATAATTATTAACAACTCCAACAAATAATGTTTCGTTTTATTGTTCACTTAACCTTATAATTTTAAAAATTTGAATTAAATATTAATTTCAAAAGGGTTTAAAAATATATATAATTTTGAAAACTAATAAACACTATGCAAGATAACATCATGTGAACCAAAACATTAATTAAATCTTTTAGGGTATACGAAAACTCTCGTTGTTGGAGTTATTGGATCGGCTTTTGGTACATGCCTAAAACTTGGTTCTGTGAGTCCTGATAGATTTTGGTTGGTATTAATCGCCCAAGCAATTATATCTTTATTTCAAATACCTCTTTATCCACTCGTCCCAAAAGTTGCAGCCGCTTGGTTTGGTTATAATCAAATAGCAATTGCTTGTGGATTGGGAGTTGTTGGATATCAAGTAAGAATTCAATATTAAAGATTACATACTCAACAATTTTATCAAAATAAAAATAAATAATCTACTATTATGTTACTATAAATATATGAGTGTGGAAAACTTCATTTAAGTTGAAACTATTAAGTTCATTTTTATAAAAAGGAAAAAATGGTTTAAGTAGTTTATATCGATGCCAGGATATCATTCCTGCCACACATACCTACTTACCATTTTTAATATAATTACTAATTTCAGCTTATTGAAATTATCAACTTATTCTGATTTTATTTACAGAATTATATTTAATTCTCATTCAACTATAACTATGTATAAATCGTTTATTAACTTGTAAAATTATGTTTTTAAAATAGTTTTTAAATTTTTACTAACTTAGTAAAATTGTTAAATTTTTCTAAATAACGCTGTACAACGGTATCTTAAACTAAAAATGTAAGTTGAGATAATTTAACATTTTCATTAAGCTTGAAAAAATTTAAAAACATACAATCATGTAATATAAAATTATATAATTTAAATTTAGATAGGAAGTGCTTTATCTTTCTTTATTCCGCCATCAATTGTATTTAAAGGAAAAGTAGAAGAGGTTGAAAGCAGAATTTATATACTGCATATACTATTTGCTTCGTTTGCTGTCGTAATAATGCCTTTGATTTTGTTATGTAAGTTAAATTTAATTTTACAGTATTACTTGAAAATTCATAAATAAATAGTAACTTAATTTATTGTAAAAATAGAGAAAATTAGTTAAAATTTGTTATCTGATGGTTTGCAAAAGCATACTTCTTTCTCATATAATACGCTTACATAATAGTATTTTATGTACCTAGGGCGATATGAGGATGATCGCCAGTGGTGCATATAACGTTTTATTTTCACTTTGAAACTTAATTATCAAATGTTTTATTTTGAAATTTAGTAGTTAAATTTAATTTTTAAAACATACATGGCTTTGCCAATATTGAATTTTTGTATCCATGACATATTAAATATTAATATTTTTATATTTGGTAATATAAGCGGAGTAATATAAGTGGAGCGGCGTAATCATAACGCCCGCTCATTATGCCCTGAGCGTTATGACTTTGTTTATATGTCTCCTAGCACAGATATAAACAACAAATAATAGATAGGTGAAATATAAATATTATAACACGATTTTATATTGCAGTTTTAAGTGATAAGTACCATCTTAAACTGCAATTAAATTTATGTATTATTTTTACTTTATCATATGTAATATGAGAAAGTATTGTTTTCGTGCAAAAAAAATTTGAGATTTTGGTGGATTTACACTTTTGAGGTCCCTGAGTAAAATAAGACCATTTCCAAAAAATGTCTGTGTGTGTGTATGTGTGTGTGTGTGTGTGTGTGTGTGGTCAAATTTTGGATTTTGTATCCTTATGTTGAGACTTAGAGCTGATTAAATTTTGGCTAAAATTGATTAACGGAACTATTTTTTTATTTTTTAAATTTTATTATTTAATATTAGTTTTAATTAATATTTCAAAACTAATAAGAATTTCAAAACGAAATTTAGGATTTAGCATACTTATGTCGAGATTTAGAACTGATTAAATTTTAGTTAAAATTTGTTTATAAAAACTATTGTTTTTTATTATTTTTAATTTTGTTATTTAATATTAGCCTTTATTTAATATTTTAAAAACTAAAAGGATTTTCAAAACTAAAGTTGAAATTTGTTATGTTTATGGCAGGAATTAGAGCTGATTAAATTTTGGATAAAATTGGTTCATGGAAGCAATTTTTTTAAAATCTTTTTATTTATTATTAGTTTTTATTAAATATTTCAGAAACTAATGAGAATTTCAAAACTAAAGTTGGTATTTTGTATCTTTATATTTAAACTTAGATCTGATTAGATTTTGAGTCACATTGGTTAATGGAAAATATTTTTTTCCTTTTATTATTAAAAATTATTTTTTTAACATTTAATAAAAGTATGATAAAGTCATGGGCATGGCCACATCCTATTTTTTTAGGTTTTATTATTTAATATTAGTCTTTATTTAATATTTTAAAAACTAACAGAATTTTCAAAACCTAATTTGAGATTTCCTATCTTTATTGCTGGAGTTAAAGTTATTTAAATTTTGGTTAATATTGGTTAGTGGAAACTATTTTTTAACATTTTTGTAAATCTTATTATTTAATATTAGTTTTATTTAATATTTTGAAAAGTTATACGAATTTCTAAACTAAATTTAGGTTTTCGCATATTTTAATCAATATTTAGAACTGAATAAATTTTAGTTAAGATTTGTTTATAAAAACTATTGTTTTTTATTATTTTAAATTTTATTATTTAATATTAGCCTTTATTTAATATTTTAAAAACTAAAAGGATTTTCAAAACTAAAATTGAAATTTGTTATGTTTATGGCAGGAATTAGAGCTGATTAAATTTTGGATAAAATTGGTTCATGGAAGCAATTTTTTTTAAATCTTTTTATTTATTATTAGTTTTTATTAAATATTTCAAAAACTAATGAGAATTTCAAAACTAAAGTTGGTATTTTGTATCTTTATATTTACACTTAGAGCTGATTAGATTTTGGGTCACATTGGTTAATGGAAAATATTTTTTCTTTTTTTTATTAAAACTTATTTTTTTAATATTTAATAAAAGTATGATAAAGTCATGGGCATGGCCACATCCGATTTTTTTTTTCTATTTTTTAGTTTTTACTGATAAACCACCAACACCTCCATCTATAGCTCAACAACAATTCATAAGAGCGCAACTCACTCGCTCTGAATCGTTATGGAAAACAATTATAAGATTATTTAAAATAAAATCATATGTAATATTTTTGATAATATTTGGAGTTAACTTAGGAAGTACATGGCCACTTCAAATTTTATCTAACCAAGTGATTTTATACTATTATCACGTAATAAAGTTAAATTTACGTATTATATTCAAATGTTTTATTAAAATTTCATTTTTAGGATGCTGCTTACCATGTAGGAATTATTGGATTATTACAAACTATATTTAGTATATTTAGTTCAATAGGTGTCAGTGCAGTTTTGGATAAATTTAAAAAATTTAAGTAAACATAATCCTATAATATATTATACCTATATTATACAAATATACAGTTAATAAGGAAATTTAAATGATCAATAAATTTGTTTTAGAGAAACTTGTTGGGTGGTACATGGTGTATACCTGATAATTTTAGTAACATATGTTGCAACACTTGATCAAGGAATAGCATGCGTATATATCACAAGCATTTTAATCGGGTAACTAACCTAACATAATAATTTAACATAATTAAACAAAAAAAACGCTTAATTTACTGTTCTCATTTTTTTCACTTATTACTGCCGGTTCACCAAATGAAATTTTTTATGGAATGCTGCTTGAAGATCTACTTTCGCTAAATTAGTTATGGCTTAGGTACATTTTTATGGGTTTAACCTCAGACACCGTGTCTCGAAGATTCACTTTTAAATTTTAAACTAGGTTAAATTTTGACTCCGGGATATTTTTCATAAAAGAAAATTTTGCCTATAAATGAGATTAATTGTCAATGAACTAAGTTAGGGTTTAAAAATAACCAATAAGAAAATTGGATTTCACGTGAATGTTTCAAGCAATTTTTTCCCAAAATTCGTTAATAAAATTTGTTAGCCGCAATAGTTTTTTAATGTGTATAATTATTACATTATAGTTTCTAAATTGCTTTCAAAAATCTTAAAAAATTTCAAGCCAGATAGGTTAACTCTAAAATTTTAATATTAGTTTAGTCATAAATTATACAAGGAAAAATGTAATTTTAATATTTAATTATTTTTTATAGTTACATATTAGCATATTAACCTTTGTAACTAAACCAAAAAAATAAATTTCGTGTTGCTAATATTATTGTAGAATTGAACTCATTACATTTATGCTGAATAGTTACCTCGTCAAGTTGGTTTAACTGATGATTATAAACTGCCTTTGGTTTTCTCAATATATTGAAAGTTATCTATCGAACACACATTTTTCGTTTCTATAATGTTTTCAAATAAAAATTTAATCATATCTAATTTTTTCCTTTTCTAGAATTTCAATGGGTTCGCTCACAACATTGAACATAGAAGTAATAATGGAATTTTCGTATCCGGTACCAGAAGGCATACCTTTAACATTAGCTTGTTATTGGATGCAAGTGGTATCCTTAGGACTAACATATTTTTGTGGTTATCTGTTAAGAACAGTTGGTGCTGTATGGGCAAATGTAATGTTGATAATATTTGTTGTAGTAACTAATTTATTATTTTTTATCTTAAAATTTGACTTAAAAAGGCAGGCAGTGCAAGAATTAAAAAATAATAATGCAGGACATGAATTAAAACAAAAATAATTAACTTTTGAAGATTGTTAAATTAAAAATACTTTTTTTTAAACTTTATAACAATTTGTTTTAATATACATTAACTATTTGATAACAAAGGAACTTAAGAACTTAACGAAGTGCAAATAGCGCCAACATTCTTATTCATAGACCAATATTTACTATCAATTAATACTTAACAGCCTCGTGTATTATCATTTGACTTCTTCCGTATCGTGAATTAAATGCATACCGAAGTACATAGAAGGTGATTCCATCGTCTCATATTTAACATGTTTCTATTTCTAAACATTACCATAGACTGAATGATCTACAATTATTTTTGCCCTAAACATATTGTAAAATGAGAAAACACGTATATTTTTATCTCGAAAAATGTTTTAATCGGAAAAGAGCAATTTTTTAAGATTAGAAGATAAATCATATTGTTCTTAAAGAGTCGGTGTTTAGTTTGTGAAAACTCTTCTGGCTTTTGTGTTATAACTCTACTTTCTATTTTATTATATTTTATTATATATTTTCCAATTTTGCTTATAAACTATTATATTGAAAATGCATTGGTTATTGCTTGATTTTATGTATAATAATAATTATTGAAAATTGGTTTCATAGTAATAATTAAAGTACTAATCATTTCTTTTTAATTTAAAGAGTATAAAACTTTCAATTAAAATGTTTTCGTGTAAATTTTTTTCGGGTTAATCAAAATTTACTCAGAAAATTTTTGTACGTAAATACATAATTTCTACTTTAGAGATGCTAAAAGTAGGTGGGTATAAGGAACGACACCGAAATTAATGCTAAATGATTATTATGATATTAAAAATATTTAAGTGAATATTTAAATGGTCAGACCAAGATCAAGGCTACTTTTTGGTGTTGTTTACTATTGAAAATCTACCTTATAAAAAATGTGTTTTAAGTAATGTCGTATTTAATTAAATTTTGATTTTATTTATTTGAGAACATTTCATTTTTTACCATTATTAATAAACACATTTTGTAGAAATTGCTGACAAATAAATTAATTTAAATTAATCTAAATCAAAAGATATCCATTATTTTTTTTCTGGGAAGTGCTATATGTGCAAAGTGTAATAAAAATTTCTTGTAAAATATTATAAAAACACGAATGTTTATTGCTTATATTAAACCTGTTGTGTACAAGCATTAGAGTGTTGTTTGTAGTTGAAGAAGAATAGCAATTTTGTCAATTCAAACTAATTTTCTATAGCTGAGTTATTTTCAATAAACTACAATGAAAGTGCTATTATTAGTTTTCTTTATGCGTAAGTACCGTTTAATTTTAATTATAAAATATCGAAACAAGTTTTTTATTATTTAGATGCTCATACATTATGCATTACTGCTGGATTTTCGTACGACGCTTGGGAAGTACCTAATTTGGAAGCAGCAATTAATCTTGCCAAATTAAATGTGATTTTTGAATTCATAAATTTAAATTGAATCAATAACCTACTCGTTCTTTTCAGTACGCTTTTGCCAAATTTCAGCAGTGCATATCCGGGGAATTACAGCAGGACTACCTTGATGAATCATTAAATCCCTTCGTAAATAATTCAAATTATTGCAACAGCTTTAAAAAAGACAAATATCTTATGTGTATAAAACATCTTACAATAAATATGTCACCATGTTTGGCTAAAAATGAAATTTACCTGCAGAAGTTTTTACTCGATGCATTTGAAGTTGCTTACGAAGAATCATGCGGAATGAATGGAGTTTCAAACGCTCAGTGTATGTTTACCACAAAGTTAATTAAAAATATGTTAATAAAACAAGTTTTTAGATTTATACGATAAAATTAATCGAACTCGAAAGTGTTTGCAAATGTGTCAAGGTTCGGTCTGTAATTTTGGTACATGTGATATGGAAAACTTAAATATATTTAAACATTTGGGTAAGGGCGTACTTGATCTCAGCAAGCATGCTGTGTGTCGGTGAGTTTTCCCTCTTATATTCTTTATACCTATATAATTGATAAAAATTTTTAGTGATTTGGAATCACTTCAGAAGTGTACTACACAAGTATTGAAAGGTACATGCAATGAAGAATATTCTCGATTTACAAGTTTACTTTTTCATCCTTTTCTCAAAGCTTGCAATGATTTAGACGCAAAAAAATAACTTTTAAATTTATATACCTACTGAAAGCATTATGTAGCTTAACACAATCACATCGTTCCATGAGCTGCAGTTGAACGAGCAGATTATTACAAAAATTAACAAAAAAGATATCAATAAAATACCTAACCGTATCATTTGAAATGTATAAAATTGTTTATCTTATATTAGTGTAAAAATTAAAAGGTTAAATAAACAATACAACAAAATTATTCGTAAGCTTTCAGCAATGGTTACTACTGTCATCAGACGTTTAATAATAATAATTTAATTTTAAAAATTTTAATTTAATATTAATTTCCAAAGTTAATAATATAATTAATTTCAATATTAGTCTTAAAGTTTACGCCAAGTGTAAGTTATATCATCTACATATCATAAAAGTATCAGTGGCAGTGATGAGTGGCAGCAAACCGCACAGTTCCCCAATTAGGAAACTGACCCCCTAGTAAATATGTTAATAATTTTGAAATTATTTTTAGACCGAAATGATGTAGATGCTCTAAATTATACTATTATTCTAATTATTTAATAAATATAGAGTAATGCATTGCTGTATTATTTCTACTTCTATCTAACAAATAAATAATTACTAACTCGTTTATACAAATGATAGGCGCAATAAACCAAACGAGGGATGACTTCATTTTAAGATAATAACACACTGTTATGTGTTATGTAATAATTAAAATGAGTTCTTAAAATGAAATCGAGCTCATTTATTTTCATCAATAGTAATTATTGATGACCACTTGCACCAGCTTTTGCTTAAGCCGGTAATAAGTAAGCCATTGATAAATTGAACTGGTGCTAAAAATTGAACTACTTCCACCGTAATTATTTTGATTGGGTTAGAGATAAATTCATTAGGTCGTTTTTCATAAAAAGATTTTTTTATTGTGTTTCCATCTAAAAATATATCAAAATATTATATGCAAATTAAATTTTATTATTTATTCTTTATCTTTCACATGTTCTGGTTAGTCTTATGGTAGTTTCTATGTCTTCCGCTTGGCGAAAGACACGGTATTTTTTATTTGGCATTTTCTTTAAATTCAGTTATAGAAGTTTACACATTTTAACTGACCGAAATAAGGCGACCTTTTGAGATTTCATGTCGATCCGTAGATTTTTTTTACTTCTGCCACCACAAAACCTTCTTATTCGAGACATTCTTCTATGAAGACACATTTCGCTGTTTCAACTTTAAATTAAAATTATCGTTTTAAAGTAAACATTGTATTTTATTGAAAGTAGTACAAACGATTTGTTTTTCAGTTTTTATTTCTATATCTATTGTCATGTTGGCAACTTAAAAACTAAAATAAATAACCTTAATAAAGAAAATTGCATCTTCGGATGAAAGCCAGTAGCTACGGTGGATAAAGTTGTAACCTCGGATGGAACTTTTTGTGTAACGGGTTGATAATATTTGGCATGTAGCAGTTATAATAGGTTCATGGAATGCCATTAGAGCCATTTTAAATACAAAATTTCATTTCATAAGCTGTCGAGAGAAGTTAGCATTCTAAAAGTTAAATTTCATCCTACGGGTATCACAGATCAAAGTTGGAATTGTTTTGCATATTCAATAGTAGCGTCCACATTTCTTGGCACTTTTGCAAATGAATCCAAAATCCAAAAGATTCAAATAAGGCTTAAATGAGCAGAAAAAAATTTCGTCCTTCGGAAAACCTAAAAAAGAGAGATTTAGGTAGCATAAAAAATTGTAATTGGATCATAAGGCATACCAAAAGAAGCGTATTAATTTGTAGAACGATTTGCTATCCAAGTGAGGATGGTAGATGCAAAATTGAATCTTCTACATTGAAAAATGTGAAATTGTAACCTGCAAATATGTCAAATTTTAGATTTAGTAATAAAATTGTTAATAGGCTAAGGATTTAAGTGAGATTAGTAGTGAAGGATGAGGTATTAAAAACTAAGTGTTATGCAAGTGGTTAGGATAGACAAGGTGTAAGAAAATTAACATGGGGTGCAAAGAAAGAATTCGTACTTTGACAGTCGATTATGAAGAAACCGCTGTAGTTAGAATTTTTCTAACAATTTTGTGAGCAACGGCTTTGAAGACTTTAATTTTCGTGAAAGTTTCATAGACATCCGTTTGATAAGATTACCCAGCCAATCGCATTCGAGCATTTGTGGAAAAACCAGATTAAACAAATGAATTTTTCCAAATTTATGTGCTTCTCGATGCGAAAAATACGTTCAGTCGACCCATTTCACTAGTCCAGTGAACACGTAAAAATTTTGCTCCTGCAAAATTAAAAAAATGAACGATAACCAATAAAAATAATTTTGTCGACATGCAATGTACAATTATTAGTGACGCTATGGATATTTAATGTAATAAAAAGTGAATTTCAAGAAAGTGCATCGGAGAAAAAGAAAATAAAATAAAATTTCGTAATTACCTGTGGAAATGGTACACAAAAACTACAACGACACTTCGTTTTGGTGCCACTGCATATCGAAGAGGAGTCAATGACCTTTTTAGTCAGCTGTGAATCACGGGTTAGTTTTATCAAATAATATAAACTCGAACCATAAATATTTTGCACCATTTAGATTTATTTAGCTTTAAGTAATTTTAATTTCACATGATCACTTGCTTTATTAGTTTTAAGTCTACACTTTTTAAACACTCACACTTAGAAGTTTACTGCTCAATGCACCAACAAAGAATGAATTCATTGTAACTTGGAGATGTTGGTGACATCTATAATCATTTGTAAAATATTCAATCTAATACAAACTTTAGCACAAAAGGTAAAGAATTGTGGCAGTTTATTTAAAATTTCAAAACAAGTTTATTTATTAACAGGAACAAAGTTTTATTCAAGATTCCAGTCCGAATAGTAAAAGTAAGTACATGCAAAGTGACAAATTTTATCTACCATTTAGCTATTACATTACAAGTGCGACTTTATTTATCTTACAAAATTCTTACAAATCAAAATTATTATTTACAAAGAAGCTTATCATTACACTATGTATATCATTATTCGATCAGAGTAGAGATTGAAACTGCAATGGTGAAATCATGCACCTTTATTTTACTTCATAAATGAGGTTTTAGAATGTGAGATCAGTCGATCAGTAACCAGGACACCCTCAAAGAATTTTTTCCAATAAAATCTAAATTTAGTTTGTAATAAATCTTGTGTATCACATGGTGTAAAATATCATTACAATAATATCTTCCACGTTTCCAATTTATTTTAATGAGTATTATAATATTATCACTAAAAAATTTTAATTCTATATCGGAATTTTAAATACATTCACGAGATCTCGCATAAAATGTCAAATTGTGCTTGTGTGTTTACAAGAACTGCATTAACAATATAATAACCATGTTTAATAAAATAGGTGAGAATTACTCATTTTAACAAAATCTTTAAATCCAATAATAATTTGCAAAAATTGTACTTAGAAAATAACAAGTTTATTACTTGCGTAGAAAAATGCGAGTATTTATTTTTTAATTTTTATTTAAATAAACACACAAATATTCAAAATTGAACTTTACATTTTTCTTTATTGTCGCTCCATATTATCTATTTGTTAGTGGTAGTTTACGTTAAACGGTAAACGTTTACCCGGGGTTTAATTCCATAATGCGCTCACTTGGGTACTGAGGTTGTTTGGGTTGTTGGCTTACCAAGCATATAATAATAATAATCGAACCATTTGTTTAACTTAATTAATAATAACAAAAATAATACCTTAACTTATAAAGGAATAAAATGCATATTCCTCTTATAATAATACGAGGTACAGGGATGCGGAAATTTTCTTCAATGGTTGTTCCTTCTGGGAACCACACAATCACGTACATGACTATCAGCCTAACGGATACAAAACGGAACTCGTGGGAGTGTATTTCTAAAGCTTGAAATTTTCTAAAAATTTAATATTTTTAAAATGTAGAATAACAATAAAAATATTAGTACAGTAATTATGTAGTATCTATAGTAAAATGTATTAATTTTTCTATGTGAAATGATAATTTAAATTTGAAACAATTTGTTTTTATATTTACTAATATATTCCCAAATATTTGTCTTTATTTTTCGAGCGCCCGATACATTATGCATTTTGAATATTTATAAATTTTCCTTACAGAGTTAAAGTCTATTGACAATTTCGAACAAACGAAAACGAGCAGTGAAAACGAATTTAAAGTCTATAGAAAGAGATGGTTAATTTTGTTCTTATTTTTTTTGTATTCAATTTCAAATCTTGTGCAATGTATAGAATTTTCAGTAATAGCACACATTATAACAGAATATTATCAAGTTTCTTATGAAGCAGTAGATTGGACAACCATGGTTGCTTCAGTTGTTTATATACTGTTCAGTATTCCAGGAACATATGTGATTGATAAAGTAGTAAGTTACAATAGTAAATTATTACAATTTGTGTTATTAAATTTATGATCATGTGCTCATATTTTAGGGCATTCGAAAAACTATAATTATTGGAATCCTTGGAACATGTTTAGGATCGTGGATAAAAGTAGCTTCAGTACATCCTGATAGATTTTGGTTAATAATTCTGGGACAAGCCATTGTATCGATTTTTCAAATATGTATTTATCCATTACTTCCCAAACTAGCAGCTACGTGGTATGGATACGATCAAATATCTACCGCATGTGGATTAGGTTGTATAGGGAGTCAAAAAATCGTCGTTTTATGACCGTAGTTTTCGACCATACCACTTAACCAAATTATTAAGTTGTGGTACTCATTCGAAGCAGAATTTAACGCTCTTCAATTTGTTAAACCACAAATGTTTTGCTAAGATCCACGGTTTAGGAGTTATATGCAAAAACTAAAAAGTCCTAAAATTTTGAAGTTCTTTGTGTGCCAAAAGTTCTCCCGAGGTCGCCCGTGTTAGCATTTTGTTTTCACATGCTTGTACCTATTTATAGAAGTTAAAAATAAAATCTTCTACACCACCGTTTGCAACATACAATTCCTTTACTGCCTGGCCTATATAGGCTATCAGTTTTAACTTAGGTGTTGGCTGAGTGAAGTACGCTTTCTGTCACTTGTAGTAAATAATTTTCTATTATTGACCTGAGGTGAATAATAAGCAAATGTGTATTTTTGAAAGCTTTGCAACAGCTTTTAAGAAAATATATATGTATAAAACGAATTAGCATAATCAAGAAATGCTACAAATAGTTTTTAAACCATAAAAATTAGTATTTAAATAAGATTAATTTAATATTAAAAATTTTGGTTATATTTGAATTTTATGACGTTTGAACGTCTTTATGTCAAAATTATTTAAAATACGCGACTTCTATGACAGCGCAACTACATCAAGAGTCGAAATCACACACAATGTCATTTTTCGTAATTTGTTGTCCGATTACAAATTTTATTTTTTATTAGCTAATTACACCATTATCTCTCATAATTCGTTGTGAAAACCAGGATTATGGTATATTTACTGTCCTCACAACATTTTTAAATTTAGGGGCGGGGTTACAATTCAAAAAGCCAATGAGTAAATTGCAAAATTTCCATGAGATGATTTCCAAAATGAACATAGAACTGAAAGAGCTAGGGAGATGGTTGAACGGGAACAAACTAAAGGTAAACGTAAAGAAGACTAAGGCAATGGCATTTGGAAGAGTGGAAAGGGATGAAGGTATGGCACTAATATTGGAAGGGGAAAAAGTTGAGTTTGTGGACAAATTTAAGTATTTAGGGTTGATTTTGGACCATGAACTGAACTTTAAGCACCACATGGACTATATATGCAATAAAATATCAACGAAAATAGGGATACTACGTAGAAGTAGTGAACTTTTATCTAGAAGAACAAAACTAACAATATTCAATACGATAGTGTTACCACACTTAACGTATATGGGTACGATAATATTTCTGAGTAGCGCGGCAAATAAAAACAGGCTACAAATATTGCAGAACAGAGCAATGAGAGTGATATTGAGAAGAGACAGGTACAGCCGAGTGAAGGATATGATATTAGAACTGGAATGGTTAGATATAAAAGCTCTAGCCGATTATCACATACTAGTCTTTATTCATAAAGTAAAGCTGGGATTAATGCCTGAATACCTGAGTAATATGATAAAAACAGTTGAAGAACACCATGCACATGATACCAGAGGAAGGAAGAAGATTGTGGTAAATCGAGTTAACACAAGTGCAGCACAAAATTCAGTGTTCTTTAACGGTGTTGTGTTGTATAACAACCTACCTAAGGAGTTGCGAGAAGGTGAAGTGATCAGAGGATTTAAAACCGGTCTTAAAAGGCTTCTCCTTAAGCAAATGATGGATGGAGTATAGTTTTTGTGCTGTTGTTGTGTCTTCTATGTATTTAGATTACCTGTTTGAATTGTTGTAGCATTTCGGTAGTTGTATTATTTGTATTATCTTTTATTATTGTATAATAATTTGTCACGTATTTGTACTACTTGTAGTATCTCGTATGTATGGTCTATAGGACTAAATAAACGTTATTATTAATATTATTATTGTTAATAAATTTTAAAGCCGTTTTTTTCAAAATTTTGTGAATAATCCGTAAATTTTATTTTTTTTATACGCTAATTAGACCCTCATCATTCAGAATTCACTTTCACAAAATTTAATTCACAAAATGGTCAAAATCCGAAGACGGGTTTCTTACCCGTCCCCATATTATTTAACATCAATGCAAGATTTTTGGAAGTCCAGTTTTGAAAACAATAAATTGCTTTTGGAAGAAAAAAAGTCTTTAAATTTTTAGATTGAATAATTTTAAAACATACGTATATTCTCTATTTGGCTAACATGATCACAATAATAAATTAATATAACTATAATTTTTAGATTTCGAGGCCTATCGAGGTTTTCCCGAGAATTTAGAGGAAACCCAGGAAATAAAAGTCTACCCAAAAAGATGGCTCATTATGCTATTATTTGCGTTATATGCAATAATTAGTTTTATCCAATTTTTTGAATATAATGTAATAGCTGATGTTATTACGGATTATTATCAAATTCCATATGAAGCTGCAGATTGGACTTCCTTAATTTCTGCAGCTGTATTTGTTGTATTTAGTATTCCGATAACACATTTTCTAGATAAATATGTAAGTATATTATACTCAAAGGTTTTATTAGATTCTACATTAAGAATAATTTTACTCAAATTTAGAAACACTTTTTATAAGTACTGCTGTACGAGACCTTATGATGTAAATCGAAAAATTAATAACAAATTTTTTAGGGTTTACGAAAAACTCTCGTGGTCGGAGTTATTGGAACGGCTGTCGGTACATGCATAAAACTTGGTGCTGTAAACCCCAACAGATTTTGGTTAGTGCTATTAGGGCAAGCAATTATAGCTATATTTCAAATATCGATTTTTCCGCTAATTACAAAAGTAGCAGCTACTTGGTTTGGCTATAATCAAATAGCAATTGCCTGTGGATTGGGATGCCTGGGACTTCAAGTAAGAAAAAAAAACATAGTAACATTGTATAATATATCAGATGCTTCTTTCGAAAGTTTCCACTTTTTATAATATTTGCTAGAATAAATTCTTTATCTTTAAAGTGCCATATCCGGGGTCCTCCGGACGTTGGCAATTCAATTTGGACAACGCCAAGACGACCTTACCAGCGAATATAATTCAGGGAGTGGTTTCCTTTACCTTTCTCATAGTCCACAGATTGATATTGAACTTTTGATCGCAGAAGTGTATCTAACGTGAGAAGGCTTCGAACCGCGAATTTACGCTTTTTATGTGTTCTTCATTTCTTCATCTAGAGGTATGTATCTCTCAGATAAGCTATCTATTACATAAATTAACAAAGTAACCAATCAGTTGTGTTTATCTAATTATCAAAATCTAATTATCAAGTTAATCAATTTATCTAATAGATAGATTATCTAAGAGATATCTCTAGGTGAAGAAATCGGGCATTAGTCCACCCGTGTATGTTTCACTCTATACTGCTGGTCTCTAGAATAAATAGCAATAAAAAAAAAATTCCGCAAAACTTTTGCAATAATTTTAATATTAACATAATAATATGTATATTTCACAATAAATATAATAAAAAATTAAAATATTTAAATTTAGATTGGGAATGCTCTCTCTTTTTTAATACCACCAACAATTGTATTTAAAGGAGAAGTAGAAGAAGTAGAAGAAGGTCTTTATATACTTCATATAATATACGCTTCACTTGCTGTGGGACTGGTGCCTTTAATATTGTTCTGTAAGAACCATCTTGAACTCCAATTTAATTTATGTGCTTATTTTTTTAATTTTTAGTTTTTACTGATAAACCACCAACACCTCCATCTTTAGCTAAACAGCAATCTATTAAAAATCAACTTACTTCCTCTACGAGTTTATGGCAAACAATTAAAACATTATTGAAAATAAAACCTTTCATGATATTTTTGGTGATATATGCAGTTAACCTAGGAATCAGTTGGCCACTTCAAATTTTATCTAACCAAGTTATTTTATCGTATTACCCCGTAAATAATTAAAATTCAATTACTTAGTTCCTATATTTTAGTAAAAATACATTTTTAGGATGCTGCTTACGATGTGGGAATTATAGGACTATTGCAAGTTATTCTCAGTATATTCGGTTCAATGGGCGTCAGTGTTCTTTTGGATAAATTCAAGCGATTTAAGTATATAAAATATTATAGTATTATAGAAATTTAAATTACTGAAAGATTTGTTTTAGAGAAACTTGTTGGGTAGTATATGGTGGATATCTTACAACTGTAGGTATATACGTTGCAACATTGGATCAAGGAATAGCATGCATATATATCACATCAACGCTAATTGGGTATTATATTTTGAAGATGAAACGAAATCATGTCTAATTTTTTCTCTTTATAGAATTTTCATGGGTGCAATAGTAACAATGAGCATGGAAATAATAATGGAATTTTCATATCCCCTGCCAGAAGGCATTCCTGCAACATTTGTTTATTGTTGGATGCAATTTTTATCTCTTGGACTAACATATTTATGTGGTTATCTATTAAGAACAATTAATGCAGTATGGGCCAATGTAATGTTAATAATAGTTATATTAGTAGCAGATTTATTATTTTTTATCTTAAAGTTTGATTTAAAAAGGCAGGCAATGCAAGAATCGAAAAGTAATAAGGCAGGAAATGAGTTAAAATCTATAAATAGTTAACTTTAGAAAATTGTTAAATTAAAATTAATTTTTTGATAGTACGTATTGTAAACCATGTAAACTTGATCAATTTTAAATTTTTTAATTCAAAAACACGTTTTGTTTACTTAATTGTTTCTGACAAGAGGTTTGTTTTACAGGCCGGATTTTGAAAAAACAAAAGTTCCTTTCGCGCGATTGATAAGTACGCAGTATAAAGTTACAGGTAACAAAACTTAAGTAAATTATTAATTTAGAAAATAATTTTATTTAAGCAGTATATCCGCGCTTAGAAATTCATCTATGAGAAATTACTATTTTTCTAGAGGCAAAACTTCCCGGCTCTAAAATTTTTATATAAAAGACAGAGCAGCGCATTAAAGCTTCAGTTTTCGACGATATGTCTTAAAATAAACTGTAAAACTTGAAAAGGTGGATATTCTTTGCCTGGAATCGAGCTAATCTCACTTATAAACGGAACTTATGCGGATCACCAATACGATGGGTGTGACTTTTCGCATATTATATTTTACCATTGTTTCAATGATAATATCTTTAATTTGATACTTTTAGTTATTAAAGAACCTATCAGGTTCTACCACACGGGGACCAAAATCCTACTCACACCTCCTCGCTGGTGGTCCCTGGTAACTTGCGGAGGACTTTTCGAAACCGGGTATTCAACCCCGGTGGAGAGGGGAAGTCCGTAAGGCTGACGTGAGAGGTACTCTTCAAGAGACGACCATCAGTCTCCCCTAAGCCAAGGTGAACGAAGTCGTGCCGAAAGCTGCGTGGTGCCCGGGGGAAAGCGGGCGTCCCTAGCGACAACGAAACAGGGTAGGAGGCCCTGAAAAAATCTCCAAAAAAAAAATATGGAATGAGCTCTGAGAAAAAACGAAGTCTACGGTGCAGGGGAGGGATACCCCAGTACCGGTCGGAGATGAGGGTGAGAGAGTAGGCCCCATCCGACCGTCATCCAGCGACTACTCGGCGGTATCGGTGGCAAACCAGGCTGATACGCAAAATTATGCTACTGGTGAAGGAAGTGAAGGAAAAGACGGAGAAGGAGAAAAAGGAGAGAAGAAGGAGGAAGTGGTAAAAGAGGAAAAGAAAAAAGAACAAACTAAGAAAAAGCCGGAAACGTCTAAAGCCAAGACTGCAAAAAGCAAAGTGTTATCGACGGCGGGGGAAACCTCCCAGGTAAAGACTAGACAGGGTGGGAGGGGCCTTAAGCTGAATACATCGCTGTCAGCAGGTACCTCTCCGGTAACATCCCCAATGATCCTCTTACCAAAACAGAAGGATGCCATTTATCTACTGGCAAAACCGGAGGCAGAGGAGGGGCCGTCAGCGGTGGCGCATGACCTGCTGCAAGGGCTAAACACCAATAAAAACACGGCCGGGCCAGTAAAAGAAGCGGTCCAAAGGGCAATCCCATACCTCCATGCTATGGGGATAATGGAAGAAGAGTGGAGTACACTCAAAGTGCAGCTCCACGAGTCAAACAAGGCTGTTGAAGCTTGACAGCAGAGATAAAAAGTCTCCGAGTTGAGGTCAATGAGGCTAATAAGGTGAGAGAGCGAGGGGCTGAGACGGAGATTGCTGTTAAGGCGTTGACAGCTGAAGTCAGCCAGCTTCGAGCTCAAATCGGGGAGCTGCGAAAAATTACGGACAAGAAAATCATTCCGGAATTGGAGGAGGCAAATCAATGCCTGATGAATGTCCCAAGGATGGAAGAGGGGATGACCTGGATAAGCGACGCTGTAACGGAGGAAAAAGAAAAACCACGGGCCTTGCGGAATCTATCGCAAGAATAGAATAGGCACTGAGGGAAGCCAGAAACGAGGGATGGAAACTTCCTTCCATCCGGACCAGAGCTCCAATATCCAAGAGATGGCGCAAAAACTGACAGGCCTAGACCAAAAGGTGGGGGACCTGCGACGAAAACTAGCGGAAACAAACGTGGAGAAGGTGGAAGAAACTGTCGTGGAAGTTGGAAGGGAGACGGGAGCTCTGCGAGGGGCAGTCCCAAACAACGGCAAAGAAAGAAAAAGTAGCCCCTGAAGTAGTCGACTCAGACGACGAGGTGACCTCCGAGCAGAGAGCTAGGCTGCAAAAGCTGCTCGAAACTCCGGTCATGAGAAAAAACCTCGGCGGAAGTGGTGATCCAAGTAGAACCCACAGGACAGGAAGAGAGCTCGATGGGAGATACGGATGGCTTCGTAAACCCGCGCGAAAAAGGCAGGAAGAGAAGAGCCAGGGCAAAGGTCGTCGCCAAGGCTACACAGGTGGCATCGGAAGGTGCCGCCGTAAAACCGACTCCACGGAAAAAGGCCCCCGGAAAAAGCCCCCGGGGGTATTGATCAAAACAACCGAGAGCCTCTCGTACAAAGAGGTTCTCACGAGGCTCAAGACATGCTTTAGGGAGAGCGGAACAACGGTAGGCAGAGTGACAAAGACGCGGGAGGGAGACGTCCTCCTGGAACCGACGGGGAGCGGCGGAAGCGCTACCCAGCTGCACTCCATGGTGAGCGCGAGGATGGGAGAAACAGCTGTCCACCACCTGTTCCGCCGCCGGGAGATTAAAATCATGGACCTGGACGAACTCGTCGACAGGCAAGAACTGCTGGAGAGCCTAAGAGGGCACACTGGAGAGGGGGGACATCTCAACGTCCGGTCTCTTCGACCT
The DNA here is from genome assembly GCA_036346125.1 of Lycocerus yunnanus. Taxonomy (NCBI): domain Eukaryota; kingdom Metazoa; phylum Arthropoda; class Insecta; order Coleoptera; family Cantharidae; genus Lycocerus; species Lycocerus yunnanus. The sequence goes on from JARFIX010000262.1 coordinate 78,379, forward strand.
GCTTTTGGAGGCACCCAAACAGCGGTTGTCACATGCGACGAGGCTGGAGCCGAAACCCTCCTCAAGTTGGGGAGGGTGACGGTTGGAATGGTGTCGGGATGCCGGATCCGCGAGTTTTTTCTCGGGTTCTGCCCCAGATGCTGGGGAAGCGGACATCCAGCACAGAGCTGCCGCGGAACTAGGGGAGACGATTGTCTCAACTGCGGTGCAGCCGGTCACCTGGTCGCCGACTGCAAATCGGACGCAAAATGCTGCAACTGCGGGGGAGCCCACCGGACTAACAGCCGGGAGTGCGGTCACCCAAAGAAACATCGAGATGCTGCAGATTAATCTGAATAACGCTGCGCGTGCGCAGGACTTATTAGAGGTGGTTATTCAAGATGAAAGTGTCGGCGTGGCAATTATAAGCGAGCCATATAAGATCAAGCCCGGATGGTACGCTGGAACGCTTGGGAAAGCGGCCATCTGGGTGGACGGGAGTGTCTCGGTGTTCGGTGCAGGTGGTGGGAACGGATTTGCCTGGGTGGAGCTAAAGAAGATGTTCGTCTATAGTGTATACATATCACCGAACATCACGACCAGAGAGTACGAAACAAGGTTGGAGACGCTGTTCGAGGACTGCTCGACAAGAGCTAAACCCTTGCTGGTGGCCGGTGATTTCAATGCCAAAGCTCCCAAGTGGGGCGGGAGCGGTACGACAGGCGAGGCGAGCTACTGCTGGACTATTGCGAAGGGTGCCGCCTACGAGTGTGCAACGTTGGACAAGTGCCAACATTTTCGAGACCGTCGACCGTAGATCCCACCCGGGAGTTCACCTCCATCCTGGATCTCACGTGAGTGAACGACGCAGTTTTGAAATCAGTGACGGGCTGGCGGGTCCTCCTAGCGGAGAGCCTGAGCAATCATCGCTATATTTGCTACTCCTTGGAGGACCACAGAGTGGGCGAGCGGCCAAGGGGGCGCCTCCAAAAATTGAACAAAAAAAAATTTGCTGCGGAGATCCAGATCCTATTCCAGGAGTGGACTGGAAATGAACCAACAGCACTTGTGCAGCTTATTTGGAGGGCATGTGGGGATCCGAAACCCCAACAAAAATAAGAAAGAGGTTTACTGGTGGAGTGAAATAATAGCCAACCTGAGAAGGAGGCGGTATCCCTGCGCAGAAGATCCCAAAGAAAACGGCAACAACATCCGCTCGAAGCCGAAAGACTCTTTGCACTCTACCAAGCAAAGAGGAGGAGCTGGGCAGGGAAATAGCCTCCAGCAAAAAGAAGTGCTGGATGCAGCTGGTCGAGGAGGTCGAGAGCGACACGTGGGGGCTGGGCTACCGGATAGTGACCAAGAGAATGTTGGGCAGAAGACCCGCCACCGGCATGTCACCAGACAACATTAGGCGCGTGGTAAGGAGCTGTTCCCAGTCCACCCGTACGTGAGAGGGGAGGAGTTGCCTTTGGGGAGGTCCCGGAGTTTGACATCCAAGAGCTGATACAAGCAACTCAAAATATGAAGATCAATAAAGCCCCAGGGCCGGACTGCATTCCAGCGGAGGCCCTAAAGATAGCTATTGGCCTGCACCCGGACGCCTTTCTGCGGGTTTTCAACAAATGCCTGAGAGAGGGACGTTTCCCAAACATCTGGAAGCGGGCAACCTTGGTGTTGGCAAGGAAGGGGGACAAACCTCCAGATCAATCGTCCTCCTACAGGCCGATATGCCTCATTGACCATTTGGGAAGTTGCTTGAGAGGCTTGTTTTGGAGAGACTTAAGCATGAGATTGAGGAGGCAGGGGATCTTTCCCCGCGGCAGTTTGGATTCCGTGCTGGGAGATCCACCATTCATGCTCTCCAAAGGGTGGTGGAAATCGCCTCGGAGGCAGGGCAGGGCACGTGGCGCACAAAGCGATACTGCGCGGCGGTTGCGCTGGATGTGCGCAACGCTTTTAACTCGGCGAGGTGGAGCTGCATCCTGGCGGAGCTTGAGAGGAGAGGAATATCTATATATCTCCGGAAAATAATCGCCGATTATCTGTGCGACAGGGAGCTCCATGTGGCGGAGTCGATGGTTAATGAGACCTTGGAAGTAACCAGTGGGGTTCCGCAGGGTTCGGTCCTAGGGCCGACCCTGTGGAACATAATGTACGACGGAGTCCTACGCGTTTCCCAGAGCGAGAGTGTGGAGGTCCTGGGGTTCGCCGACGACTTGCTGGTAGTGGCTACGGAACGTGGACTCGAAGAACTGGTAGTGTCAGTGAACGAAGCCTTGGACAAGATCAGTGCGTGGATGCTCACCAGAGGACTCACTATGGTGCCGGAGAAGACGGAGGCGGCCATACTGTCCGGGAGGATGGTGTGCAAATCATTCCAACAAACGCCATTAAATACCTGGGTGTGACTCTGGACAGGTCTCTCAACTTTGGTGAGCACACGAGAAGAGTGGCGGCAAAAGCGGGGGCGGCGGTGGCAGCGCTGTCCAGGCTGATGCCGAATATTCGCGGCCCGTCAATGGCTAAGAGAAGACTGCTAGTGGCAGTAGCAGACTCAATTATGCTCTATGCGGCCCCAATATGGTTTCAAGCTATGGAGGTGGAACGCTATCGACTCAACTTAGCAAGACAACAGCGTTTGCTAGCCATACGGGTCGCGAGATTGTACCGCACCGTCTCGGAAGATGCAGCTCTGGTTATTGCCAGTGTGCCGCCAATAGAGCTGTTAGCAAGAGAGAGATGGCGCACGGCTGATGGTATTAATAAAAAGGAGGCGCGACTGACACTCTTCAGAGAGTGGCAGGACAAGTGGGGGCTGCCAGGAAAGGGCCAGTGGACGCGCGAACTCATAAGAGACGTCGAAGCCTGGGTGACCAGATCTCATGGCGAAGTGTGCTACCACATGGCGCAGGTGCTGAGCGGACATGGCTGCTTCGGCAGCTATCTTCAAAAATACGGCAAAAAGGAAGATAGCAACTGTTTTTACTGCGAGGCGGAGGACACCCCGCACCACACGCTGTTCGAGTGTGCGCAGTGGAATGAAACAAGAGACGAGGCTGCTCGGAACATCGGACTAGCACTAACAGGCGGAAGCCTGATCCAGATAATTCTGAGCAGCGAGAAGAGATGGACAGCTGCCCAAGACATGATACGAACAATCATGACTAGAAAAGAAGAGCACGAGCGGGCACTACAAAAGCAAGAGAGAGTGACCAACAGAGGGACGGATCTGAAGAAATGCTACGCGAAAACCGGATCACGTCCAAAGGAGTGGGGTTTTAGTGGGTAGGGAAACCACACTACCACCCAATAACATCTGGGTGGTGTTTTTGAAGATTTCCCACTCCGACGCATGCAAAAAAAAAAAAAAGGTTCTACCACACAGTGAAAAACTTATAGTCATTCCATATTCTTCAACTTAGTTTAGACCTGTTATTTCCGGCTTCTTGTGATATGGATCTTGTGATCCATCTCTTCGGTAATCTTCTAAGCAGTCCTTCCCATCTCTGACTGTTCGAGCAAGCTTATTGTCGTTCATACGTTTGACGTGTTTGTTCCATCTTCTTCTTCTTTGTCTTACCCATCTTACTACGTCCAGTACCTGACGTGTATCTCAAATTACTTTGTTTCTTATTCTATCCCTATATTTCGGCTGTTGCTTAATGTAATTCTATCTAACAGTGAAATAATTTATTTAATATCTATTTTAGTAGAAGAAATGTACACCGAATTACTCTGGTTAAGCTAGGAATGTTTGCAAGAAACTGCGGTCCAGAATCTTTCAACTAAAAAGTTGAGATCGAAGATCCATCTTTGTTGTAAGATAATTACAAAACTTCTTTGTTTGAATAGTATTCCTGCGTTAAAACATTTACTTGCTTTGTTGTATTCAATTAGATTGAGCTGTAATCAAAATCACTTTTTCACCGCAAAATCCCAATAACTAAAAGACAATTTGTTTTATAGAAACTCAGAAACCGATAACTATTTCGTCAATTAATTTATTATTTGAAATTATGCTCGCCGAAAAGTATTCAGTCGATATTCAAGTCTTTGAATTCACTTCACTTTAATTTTCAAATATTAAAACCAAAGCAAAATCACATTAACTCAAATTCAATGACTTACTTTTAAAACCGCAGAATTTCACTAAGGAATGTAACAGAAACATGTTGAAAAACACTTTGTAGATTTAATTTAAATATTTTGTATTGTAAATATTTCCGTTTCATTTTATGATTTGATTGTTGTAACCTGTTTAAGTATACTATGTATTTTTATGTCGATTATACGCTTAACTTTATCTTGTAGATATGATCCGATAATGTTAAAATTGCGTAAGTAACTGCGATAACTAACTTATTTTAATAATTAATCTAAATAGGTTTGCAAGCCTTTCTTATCGAAAGTGGCGCACGAGCAAGAGAGTCGTAAAATACCCCTACATGTGAAGTGAATAAATTTAGGTGAATATCCAAACTCTGATCAGCATGCTAAGCTAAACTACCCAGCAAGGTTTTATTCCTAAAAATGGTTAATGAATTAATAATGAATTAGACTTAATTGGTTGTTTCATTTTTTAAGAAAAGTTTGAAGGTGAGTTTTCTAAGTTGAAATATTTTATTAATAAAATGGAAATACATAAACCTAGATGAAGACTAATTGGATGAATTTGGATATTTGTATCTACGAGCATAGCATCATTAATTAGGTACTTTTTGGAAATCTATTGAAAGGAACATAAATTTAGGTTCATTAACAACTGTACAATTGATTACTAACCGATAAGATTCACAACCTAATGTAAACCTTTGTGCCATAAATTGTTCCTAGAACTACATGGTGTTGAGGTTTTTCGTCTCGAGAACTAGATGGTTAAAAGTTTTTTTTTGTCTCAAAATCAATAGTAATTTGAATTTAAATAGTAAAATAATTATATTTTGGTTTACATATTTACAAAATTGCCAAATACTAAAAAACATAAATTTTTGAGCTCCACCTGGACTAAAACAGAAAAATGTTTAAAAATTATTATTTGTAAATTACGTAATAGTGTATTCATAAATAAATAAGTACGTACAACGTTGACCACATTTTAAAATTTTAAAGCCAAACTTATACATAGTAAAAATTTAAGAAAATGAATGGTTCCTATTTTTATCGCAAAATTTTGTATCATTCAAAAATAATTAAATAAATAATTTAAAGAAAAATAAATACAAATGGAATTATATAATTTTATGAATCAGTCGGAGTAAAAATCTTTTTAATTATATACCTAATCATCAATGGACACGAGGAGAACATTACACTCCTTTTGTAGCAAATTTGTGAAGATTAAATTTAAAACGGATATTAAGAAACGTCAAAAGTATAGCATAAGCAAATTTAAGAGCATTGACATAATAGGAATATAAAATAAAAAGGGATATGGAAGTTAAAAAAGATTTATTTTATTTATAGTGTTTATTTTCTAATGAATATTGCTTATCCCAGCGGGATTTCCAAATCCGTTTGGAAAGAGGAGGATTAGTTCCCATTAAATATTGAATATTTTTTTTTTTTTTCTATCCATCCTCTCTTCATTTTAGCCTTGCATGTCCAGTCGCTTCTTTAACAATCTTCCTCTACACCTGCCTGTCCTGTACTTCTCAACCTCCATCGCTCTCAGTCCCACCATCTTATTTTTGGTTTTCTTCATTTTCTATCATCACTGAGTTTCCATGTTGTTATCTTTCTTAAAAATAAAATATATATATTTTTCATAAATTAAGGTATTAATGTGTTCAGTATTACATATTAATTAAACAAATAGTTTGACTATCATTATAAGCTCTTACGAGCCAATGATTCCCAAATAACCTTAAACAGCCAAGCGAGTAGATTATGGAATCAAACCCCGGGCTCGTCGTGTATATACGTATAATATTAACACAAACTACCCCTAACAAAGAGATATGCGACGTGACAGTATGCTACAAAGAGCAGTTTTAGACTAAAAAGAGATGAAAACAGGGCAAAACCTTTTAAGTTAGTAATCAATGACTGTACACCTAGGTCCATCATACGGCATCATTATCGGTAACATACAAAACTGTAATATTAAGCCGAAAATTACAACTAACTATACAATAAAAAAACTAGTGATTGTCAAACATTTTTATTAAAGGGAGTTTTGCATTGGCTTAGGGTTTAATATTATTCATGTATAGAAATTTTTAGAAGTTACAACCTGATTTTAAAATTTAAATTCGTGAATACTTGAAATTTCTGAATTTGAATTATTAGATTAAATATGCATATTCTTTGTATATTGTTTAAAATTTATAAATTGTCTTGTTCCGTCAATTTTAAAATTTTTGGTTCAAAAGTTCAATTTTTTCATATCACAACAGAGTCTCATGTTCTTGAAGCTAAATCGTATGTAAATATATTACATGGGATAATAAAAGTATTACACAAGATGATAAAAAATAATCAGCGTGTATGATATTATTTAATATGAAATATATTTTCCATTCTGAATAATATATATGTAACTATGTTGAACTAAATTTAATAAAAAAATAAAACCGCATTTCCTTTGCTTGTATTTAATAAAATTAAAAATAATATTTCAAAAAAACAAATTAATGTATTAGTGCACAAACATAAATAATAAATTGAAAACTTTGGTTGCATATAGGTCTAAATACAACTTTTAACTAACCGGGAGAAAATTTTCATTGTTCATAATGCTGTTGTTCATGTTGCTTATTGTTACTTCATAATTGCGTAGTTTATGGCAAAAAATTACTTGTTTTCAAAAAAAATTTTAACTCTTTTCTAAGAAAAATAAAAATATTTTATGGTAGTCGCCTTCAATAATACCTTCTGGATTCTGGATTCTGGATTTTAGGTAGGAGGGCAGGAGCAAAGCTCCCCACGCGCACTTAGGCCGCTAAACCGGGCCCATTGTACTACCTCCGTTATAGCGCCCCTCCCGTCACTCCTCGAGCCAACCCACCGATAAGGCAAATTCAAGGATTTTGGCGGGTGGGTGTCACTAATTCTAGCCATATCAGGCCAGAAGTCCCCTAACATGGCACCTCTCTTCGACGCCAGAGCTGGGCAGTGACATAGCACATGCTCAGCTGTTTCGTCCGTTTCATTGCAACCTCGACATGTAGGGCTATCTACGATTCCCATTGTGTTGAGGTGTTTGTTTAACTTGCAGTGTCCAGTCAAGATCCCTGCAATTGTCCGTAGATTGACTCTGGACAGTTTCAAGTAATATTTAGAATGTTTATTTGAGGGTGTTCTTATCGCAGCCCTCGCCTGTCTACATTCGGTTTCATTTGCCCACCTGCTGGAGTGCAGGTTTAGGGTATACTGTTTCAGAAGGTTGTTAAGGAATTTGACAGCTGGCATTATCATCGGCTCAGGGCCGCAGGGAAGGCTGTTTGTGCCGTTTCTTGCCAGCTCGTCTGCCTTTTCGTTACCCTCGTTGCCTTGGTGTCCCTTAACCCAACTAAGGGAGAGACTGTTTGAAGTTGATATCTCATTTAGTGCCCGAATACATTCGAGCACCAGACCAGAGGTGACCTTTTGACTCCTGAGTGCCAGGAGAGCCGCCCTACTGTCTGTGGATATCTGGATATTTTTATCACGGATACTTTTTTCCTTGATTATTCGTGCGCAGTGTAATATACCAACCAATTCCGTCTGGAAGACTGATATATGTGTACCCAGCGGTATGCTTATGTTTAGGTCGAGTTCGGCAGAAAATATTCCTGCCCCTGAACCCACATCGTTTTTGGAGCCATCTGAAAATAGACGAATGTCATATTCACAGGTCTCTGTTGGATTCAGTAGGATGTCGAACTTCCTATTGAATATATATGCGGGGGGAATTCTGTCGGGCTCCAGATGCAGGAGGGGCACCTCCTCGAGGTAGCCATCCAGAATCCGCATGTGACCAACAGCTCCTCGCCCGCCATTCCATAGCCGCCAGCTGCGTAGTCTAAGAGCGGCCCTAACCGCCATCTCCTGCACATGAAGATCAAGTGGAGGGAGGCAGAGAAGGGACTCAAGCGCCGCAGTGGGAGCCGTTCGCATCACTCCGGTCACAGACAGACAGACAAGTCTCTGAATTCGGTGCAGGGAGGATGCCGCTGTTACCAGCCTGGTTCTGGGCCACCAGACTAGGGCCCCGTAGCAAAGCATAGGTCTGACAATCGCAGTGTAGAGCCAAAGGGTGATTTTAGGGGTAAGACCCCATGACCGTCCCATTGCCCTTCGGCACTGCCAGAAGGCCATCCCCGCTTTCCCAAGTTTGTTTTGTAGGTGTTTTCCCAATTTAGCTTCCTGTCAAGTATTAGACCCAGGTACTTGACCTCGTTTGCTAGTTTTAGGGGAATTCCCATTAGGCTGGGCATTGTCATGCTCTTCAGCTTTCTTTTGTTGGTGAATAGCACTAGCTCTGTCTTCGCTGGGTTGACAGAGAGACAGTGCTCGGTGCACCAATTTTCTAAAATTTTGAGAGCTGCCTGCATTCGTTCGCAAACTACATTCTCAAATTTTCCCCTAAGCAGTATGGTAATATCATCTGCATAACCTACGGTATGAAAACCCTTGTCATTGAGGCGTTGCAGAAGGCTGTCTACCACCATGTTCCAAAGTAGTGGAGAGAGCACCCCTCCCTGAGGACAGCCCTTAACAACCACGCCCTTAATTTTTGTGTCTGCAACATTCACCTCTACGGCTCTCCACTTCAGTATGAAACTGATCCATTTTGCGATGGTCGTGGGAATTCCATATCGGTGAAGTGCAGCATTTATGCTGTTGAAGGTGGCTTTATCAAAGGCCCCTTCTATATCAATAAACGCCCCTAGGGTGCACTCTTTGTAGCACAGCGATCTTTCGACGTGCTCCACAACCTTGTGAAGCGCCGTTTCAGTCGATCTCCCCGGGGTGTATGCGTGTTGATTCGCATGTAGCGGTCTGTGGACCAGAACCGTATCGCGGATCTCTCTCTCGCACAGTTTTTCTAACGTTTTTAGGAAAACGAAGTCAAACTGATTGGTCTGAAGGATTTGGGTAGAGGTAGTCACTTCTGCCCGGCTTGGGTATGAAGATAACCCGGACTCTTCGCCATTCCTTTGGTATGTAGCCGTGCGCAATGCACGCCTTGAACATTTTGACCAGGTGCTCCAGCAGGTGTTCCAGGCCCCATTGAAGTAGGGCTGGAAACACCCTGTCAGGCCCGGTGATTTGAAAGGGCTAAAGGTTTAATGGCCCATGCCGTTTTGGATTCATTAACAACCCCATCTGCAATTTCCCAATTAGTCTCAGTTGGTGGCTGAGTTCTAATGCCAGTCCAATCAAAATCTGGGACTATCTTACTATTGGGAAAGTGTGTGTGTAGCAGTATTTCGGCAGTTTGCGAGAGTGTTTCCGTGTACGTTCCATCCTCTCGCTGAAGGCTGCCTGGCTGCTGTTGTGGATCTTTGGAGATGATCTTGTTTAGTCTAGCTGCAGCAGCGGTCGACTCAACGCCGCTGCAGAAGACTCTCCATGATTCACGTTGTTTTTGGCGTATTACACTTTTGTACTCCGACCGTCTCGCCTTGAAGGCCGCCCAGTCAGAGTCTCTTTTAGAGTGCTGCGCCTTGTTGTAGAGCTTCCGTGCTGCTTTTTTCAGCTGGTCGAGTTCCGAGCACCACCAAGGTGTCGCTCGACCCCGTAGTCCAGCCGTCTGCAGCGGACACGAAAGCTCGTAAGCGTTTGTGAGGGAGTTCTGCAGCTCGCTTGCATACTGTTCAATCTCCTCAGTGGTTGTTAGTTTTCTTTTGTGGAAAGCCCCGCCAGTACGTCTGTTCCCAAGGACAAGGTGAGGTGTTCTGTAAAGAGCAACCTGTTAACCTTCCTAGGGTTCCTGTACTGGCGGGGTTCCACTGCCATTGCTTTCATTTTGAAGCAGATCCATCTATGATCTGACATTGTCAGTTTGTTGGACACGTGCCAGTCATATATATAATTTGAAATACTTAACGACGCAGTGGTAATATCAATTACAGAGTTGCGGTGGGGAGACGCATAGAAGGTAGGGTGTCCCTCGGTTAAGGATTACTAAGTTAGTACTAATAAAGTATTCTAATAGGGACTTACCTCGATTGTTGCAGTCCTTGCTCCCCCATGCGGTATGGTGAGCGTTGGAGTCGCAGCCAATTATGAGGTGGGTCTGGTGTTGCTCGCAATAGTTCACGAGATCCACCATCCTCCGGGGAGGTGGTAGCTCCGGCGAATCTATCGGGAGGTAGATGGATGCCAAAATGACGTCCACTTGGCCATTCCCGAAGTCACAGCCAATGCGAACTGCTGTTAAATCGCAGTCGCTAAACTGCGGCAAAAGGTTAGCCTGGATGGTGCTAGGTATGTATATACATGTCCTAGTTCTATTTGTGGTGTTACCTGTAAAAATAGTACCATTTAATTTTGCAAAACCTCGTATGGTGGATTTTACTGACCATGGCTCTTGAATAAGAGCGATTGTGTCCTTGCAACTGTCAAGGTGGCGGCATAGAGTTGCTACTGCCCCCCGACAATGTTGCAGGTTTGTTTGTAACAAACTCCAGTTAGCCAAGGAAGCCATTGGGCCTACCTTGTGAGCTTACTGGTTTGTTTCGCTTCCGGCGCCGCCTTCGGATTTACATCCGTCTCCATGGGAGTGGCAGGGGCCGTTGGCGTCGTTGTAGTTGCAGAAGTGGGAGGATCTTCCATCTTCTGCAACTTAACCTTGAGTGAGGTAAACTTGTAGCTTAACCTCTCTCCTTTGGCTCTGATGGTGGCGCTGTCCTCTTGGCCAGCACCGAAGACAAGAAGTTTGCCTTTCGGCTCGTCCTTGTCCGTGTCGACAAAGACACACCATTCTTTACTTTAGCCCATGTGTTTTGGGCAACGAGGCGCCTTATGACAGCCTCAGTGGGCTCTGGTTCCCCAGGAACCCAAAGGGTGACCTTGGTTAGCCTCGGTAGCTCATCCACCTGGACCACGTCAAGTTTAGCCCCCTCCCATGGTGGTGGGAGGTTTGCTATGGTGGTTCGCAGCCATTCTAGCGAGCCTTGATCACTACAGGTGATCCGAAGGATCTGCCCCGAGTGATATAGCCCCCCGAATGTGGGTGCTGGTTTTGCTTCATTCTCCGCTGCCATGATGAAGGTATCAAGGGCAGCGGTGAGGCTGGTTTCTACTTTACCTGCCTGGGACTCATCGAGCTTGCCCAGGAGGTTCGAGCGATCAATTATTGCCACACGGAGGTGCCTTCCGGCCGCCTCCCTGTAGGACACATTGTCCGCTCTTTTTGTGTTCTTAGCTTCCGGTCGTGTGGTCTTCGCCCTCTTCCCTTGATTGCTCGAGGGTGAGGGAAGGGAATCGTGCGACAGGAGCCTTTTTTTGGTAGCCTCATCTTTGGCTGGCTGCCTGTTTTCTTTGCACCACCACGAGCGGGAGGTTGGTTAAACCTAGCCCGCTCGTGTGCAGTGGTCGTAGGGCCTTGCTTCGAGGTGGAAGCGTTAGCTTCCAACGCTTGTCGGGCCCTTCTTCGCCTTTTGGCTTCTGCGCCGCAGACTCGAGTCCTCCGCTTGGGAGGTTCGGGATTTGCGGCGCTAAGAGACGGGTATCCTGGTTGGACGCACCCGTCTGATTAGGAAGGGTATCCTCAAGGGACGCACCTTCCTGTGTTTTAGCTGATACTTCAGCTGGTTTTTTTGGTATTGCTTCGGAATCCATGTAAAGAAACAGTTTTCATCTCTCAGAGCTCCCCACCCTCCCCGGAGCCTCATATATTGGGACGCTGCATTAGCGCCAGGGCTACTCGAGAGATATAGCATCCGACGAGGTGTGGTACCTTGGCACCCCATCCTCGCCTAAACACTCGTCCAGCTGAACCTCTGACGGAACAGCATAGCCGATTGATCAGGGTGGACTAGTCCTGACCTCCCGTTTGAGTGGAAATCCAGGCCGAAGTGGAGTGTTGCCAGGCCCAGGAGAACTACATCCGCTCCCGGGCGGGCTCAGCCACCAGGATCCCTTCATCCCACCGTACGGGTCACCGCGCACGGCAAAAACACGCAGGTGTTTTACCTTATATACCTATTAATAATACCTTTTCGATGCCCGGTAAAAAATTAAAATAATAATTGAAGAAATAACTTTGAATTTTACTTCACTTCTTTACTACTTTCACCTTAAAGTTAAATTCTAAACAATTAAATAAAAAAATTAGGCAATGTCATAAGTGTTCAAATTACCTTTCAGTTAATTCTACATAAACACTTCTTCTGGTAATATTTAACCTTTTTTTCTGTAATTTTATTTACAACTTTCTCTTAATACCATTAACATGTCGGGTGGTCTGCCTCACCCTGTAGAATAAATAATAATATTACATATCCTGTTATTACACTTGATTCTTGTATTTTGTAAATAAATTTAAGAAAGTTATAAACGATAATACAATTTTTTGAAAAATGTATACAGTGAAATATTATACATTCAGTTCAGACTAGAGATACATAACATTTGGTAAAACAGAATGGCAAACAAACCAGGTACAGTCTTAATTACAATTTAGTTTCCAACTTCTCACTTGCATTTCATAATTTAATGTATTTTAAAAAACAATTTGACGAATCGTTTAGTGCTAATTGGATGGTGTTTGGTAGTGTAGTTTTATGCTCGAAATTGATTAAGTTGGGTATTCGAACCCCACAATTAGTTAATAGATTAATTTAGCTTAAGCTAAGTTTAGTAGGTATTTATCCAGGAGCAATTGCCCTTTGGCATATAAAAATAAATAAGAAAGATAACAATTAAGATAATAATAAAGCGTTTTTAATTTCTACTTTTCTTATGATTTTTTGTACCACACACTAAATCAGCTGTGCTCTAAATGAGTCTTATGCCAAAACGGTTAGCGCTAAGCAAGTTTTGAGTCGAATCGTTTGTACCTAATATTCATATTTAGGTATTCTATAGTGACTAATATATATAATTTTAAATTTCCATGCGTTGAATACTACTAGTTCTCCTGAAAAATGAAAGAAAGCCAGAACATAAAAGTTTATCCGAAAAGATGGTTAATTTTGTTTTTATTTGCTCTTCATTCGATGTCAAGTTTTATGCAGTATTTTGAATAGTGTAATAGCTGATGTCATAACAGATTATTATCAAGTTACATATGAAGCTACAAATTGGACTTCGTTAATTTTGCAGCAATTTTTATTGCATTTAGTATTCCTATAACATATTTAGTAGATGTACATGTAAGTACCTACACTGTTAAAATAGTACTTTTTTAAATTGTGTTTTTATTTAATTGTTTTAGGGTTTACGAAAAACTATTATTGTTGGAGTGATTGGAACGGCTGTTGGGACGTGCTTGAAAATTGGTGCTGTAAGTCCTGACAGATTTTGGTTGCTGTTACTGGGCCAAGCAATCAACGCTGTATTTCAAATCTCTGTTTGTCCACTAATTACAAAAGTGGCAGCTACTTGGTTTGGTAACAATGAAATAGCATTGGCTTGCGGATTGGGCTTTACTGGACTTCAAGTAAGAATTTAATATTATGTACACAAAGCAACAAATAATAATGTAATTTAAACGAAGCAGCAGAACGTCAATGATACAATGTTGATAGTTTTGAAAAATTTACCTATTTTTAAATGTAACTGAACTATGTTAGGTGGTCAGCTGATAATAAAAAATATTTTTGCAATTGCGCAGAGTGCAAACCGCGGGATAAATGCCACCAGCGTCGGATAAACTTCTGGCAATAAAAGGCAACCAAAACAATTTATTAAATATACTTCCCAGTGTAGATATCTTAGCTTCAGCCAAATTGATCACCTATTCACCGCATAGTGTTTGGCACTTGAAAAGAAAAAGTAGAAATATTAAAATATTTGCATGGAGTTTTGACAGCAACAGTCATTCAAATTGAATTAAAATTATACTTTAACAATTCATGTAATGCTTTAGGTATTTGTTAAAAAGAGTAAAATTTGCCATGTCTAATGTAATGGTCTTGTTTAAATTTAGATTGGATGCGCTCTATCATTCTTAATTTCACCATCAATTGTAATTAAAGGGGAAATGGAAGATATTGGAAGAAGAATTTATATACTTAATACAATAAATGCTATAATTGCTGTAATAATGGTGCCTTTGATTTTATTTTGTAAGTTAAATATTATTTTACAATAAATTATATGTTAAATAATTTAAATCCAAACTGGAGAAAGAGATTTAGCATTCTTGATCCATCCACGCGAAAGTGTATTTTTCATCTAAATTTGTATGTTGCACCTAAACTGTACGTTATACACAAATTTTAATTTTTAGTTTTTACCGATAAACCACCAACACCTCCATCGATAGCTCAACAAGAATCAATTAAAAAACAACTCAGTCACTGAACAGTTTATGGGAAATAACTAAAATATTATATCAAATGAAACCGTTTATAATATATTTTGTGATATTTGGAGTTAACATAGGAATCACTTGGCCACTGCAAATACTATCTAACCAAGTTATTTTGTACTATTATCCTGTAAATAATTAAAATTTAATCATTGAGTATTTTAGTAAAATTACGTTTTTAGGATGCCGCTTACGATGTAGGAATTATAGGACTATTGCAAATTCTATTTAGTGTATTCGGTTCAATTGGCATTAGTGTTCTATTGGATAGATTATAAAAATTTAAGTATAAAAAATATTATAATATTGTGTAAATCTGAATAACTGATAAAAATTTTAGAGAAATCTGCTGGGTGGTACATGGTGTCTATCTTTTAACTATAGTAATATATGTAGCAACATTGGATTTGGGCATCACATGCGTATACATCACATCGACCCTCATAGGGTAATAATCACTATCTCAAAATTATGTTTCTCAAAATTTCTTCATGCACACCAACTAAAAAATAGATTTACTTTGTTGAACGTCGCGTTAAAGATTTTCATATAAATGAGCATGAAGTGATTCAGATTTAAAATAAATCGGCTTAAACTCGGGACACTAATTTAAAAAATCAGATTGGATTTTGAATAATTTCCTTTAGCATGTTTCCAAATAATAAAAATTACAATTATAAATTTTTTTTTTTTTTAGAATTTTAATAGGTGCACTACAAACATTGGGAATAGAAGTAGTAATGGAACTTTCATATCCAGTACCAGAGGAGTACCTGTAACATATCTTTATTGTTGGGGTCAAATCGTGTCCATAGGATTAACATATTTTTGCGGTTATTTGTTAAATACAGTTAGTGCTGTATGGGCTAATGTAATGTTGATAATATTTGTTGGAGTATCAGATTTATTGTTTTTACATTAAAATTCGATTTAAAAGAAGAGATATGCAAGAATTCAAAAAAATAAATAATTACCTTAGGAAAATGTTAAAATTTAAATTAACTTTTTTTAAGTACATTTTGTAACTAGTTTAATAATTTACATATTGTAATATATTCACATACTTGTTAACATATTCCAATCATGATAATTATAATTGAAAAATTGCATACGTGTAAATAAATTTTAACTTTCTTGCGTGAACATTGCTACCGAGTTGGCGTGATTATGTACATATACATAATATGTGATCAACCATAGTGCTTTTAACAAGATCAACCTTATTCTCTATAGCAATTGACACCTATATAAATATAAAAAATATTAATGACCATCACTAGATTACTTTAGAACGAATAACTTTTCCAACAATATTTTCACACCCCAAAATTAAAAAAAATCATTAATTGTAAACTCCGCCAATTTCAACCCGATTTATAATGTGTACTAAAATTATAACATATAATTTATATTATAACATAACATAACATTTACATTTTACAAGAAAGTTATTCCCATCATCTTTAAATTATCAAACAAGCATAATGACTGTATTTTTTATTACCACTTTCTGCAATAGAAACTAGGAGTAGTTTTCACACGATTGATGAGAGTGTCTCATTCATTAAAGTTTGAAAGAGAATTTATGACAGATTTTTTTATTTTTCATATAATAAAACATCTAATAATACGATTCTATAGATTAACGATGAAGCCGAACACTAGGAAATTTAAATCCAGATAAGTTCATAATTTAGCCAATGTTAATTTTTTTAAGTAGCAATCCTCTGATTAACTTTCTATGATTGCTTTTCGAGCATGCATCTGCTGATGCACATTTATTTTTTAAAAGTACATCCAATTATACACATGGTTCAGTGTTAAGAGACGTTCTTCTAGCTTCTGAAATACCTGTTCTAATAAATTAGTACCAATTGTGACAGCACACCAAGATAGATTGCAATCTAGAAGATATAAAAAATTAAACCTCATCAAGTTTCATATTTGCATCTTACTTATGATGCTCTTCAATACTCATTAATTTTGAAAACAGTTGTAAAATTTTTAGCTTATTAAAATAAATGATATCTAGATCTTCAAAGAAATGTTATTTACCTGCAATACATTTTACATGTGAGCTGAAATTTTTCCATGGTAACGTTTTAATTATTTGTTTATTTTTTTAAATAATTTTTATTCGTAATTTCTTCTGTGGTAATTTTATACTAACAATTTTGTTCACTATTTTAATTTTGAACTTCTAAAATACTTGGCGATCAATTTTCTCAAATTTTTCTTACAATTTTGATCAGCTGCAACTAATGATTACTCATAACTGTGTGATTACTCATAGCATGCTAATAATTTAGGTATAGTAGGTAGATAATGTATGTTATCCCAAAATACAATACCCAAAGTACAAGTATATAGTATGTACGTTATCGCAATAATTTACATAGTATTTACATTTTAATATTCGGTTAATGTGATACAATGACTTTTTTATTACACTATATCTTACTATACGTTATCAAAAGCGTATTTCAATAATTTAAATAAATATACGAGTGCATTATAATCAATTTAATGTTATGGAATGAGCTATGTGTTAATGTTTATAAGTTTTACGTCTATTAACTTTGCTTTTGCAGGTTTCCGCAAGATACGACCGTTCCATCCAAAAGTTGTTAAACCTTATTTGGTTTTGTGTGATAAGCCGAAAGATGAAAAATAATGAAGGTACTTTACTAGCCAATTAACATTAAATTATAAATTACTTTGATCATATGAATAATGTGAACGACCATGAAAATAATGAATAATAACATAACTATTTCAAATTTATACAATAAAACAATTATTAGAAATTTTCTGTTTTGGAAAAGTTTGTCACAGCCCTAGCACATATATTTTGAATTTTATTAAATAAACATATAATAAAATTTCTTTCAGGCTACTCCACAGACACATTTCCCACAGCTAAGTAATTGAAATCCGCTTCTACAGCATCAGTATTATTAAAAATATCTTGTGTACCTAGTACTTTTACTTCGCAAATCGTCCCCTTCTGCATAAGGAACAGATTCATTTTTGTTAAGTTTTAGTGCTCGGGTCAGTTTCCTTTTTTGGCTAAATAAACTCCATTGATTCAAATTTTTATAGGTTTATTTGCATTTAAAAAAAATTTATTTTAATCTTTAAATCAACTCCGAATATTCAATTTAGTTTCGTGTGCTCAAACAAAACTCTACCTGACAAATTAGAAAAAATTATTGAGATTCCTAAAATCATCTGGCCTAGTAAGAAAAATTTAACCACAACATTATTCCCTAACATTATTAATTTATTACTCAATTTGTTATTGTTACCCATTCATGTTAATTAGTGCTAATAACTGTTATGTTGAAGCACACATTTTTATATGTTTTAAATTGTACCTTTTTTTTTTTTATTAACTCCTTTGGTACAAGCAATCTATCCTAGGATAATAAGCTCTTTTACTGACAAATTATAATAACATGTAGAGAATCGTTCCAACGAACGATCTCTTGATACAATTCACTAATTATATAGTAATAATTTTACTAGCTAAACACAATCTTAGTGTCTGTTTACTAAGTCAGCCGGCTGATATCGTTTTAATCTACGCACTTCACTTTCACCATTGTTAACTAATAGCTTGGTAGCAAAAACATTGGGGTGATTTGAGAGTCTCTCCTGATATTTGTCGCTGTATCTTCTGATTTCTTCCATGACGGAGGGCAAAGGGACGTCTCGTAGTATGACCATATTAGGTACGTAATATGGTGCGTCGACGATCATGCGAAAGAACCTTGTTTTGAAATCTCTGTATTATATCGATACTTGAGTTGGCAGCTGAGCCCCAGAGCTGCATTCCATACGTCCATATTGGCTTTAGTATGGCTTTATATAACAGTACCTTGTTTTCGATAGATAGTTGAGATTTTCGTCCGATAAGCCAATACATGTTTCTAAGTTTGTGTCCAAGCTGTAGTTTTAGGCTTCTATACATAGTATAGAAAGAAGCCTTATGATCTGGCTTCGTGTCCGTCCGTCCGTCTGTCCGTCCGTCTGTCCGTCCGTCCGTCCGTCCGCATAATTCAAAGTCACTAAATTAGTGACAAAAACCTTTGTCACTAAATTTTACTTTTTGTGGGTAGATGGACAAACGCGTGAATGGATTAACAAGATTCAAAATAATTAATTGAGATCAAACACACAGAGTTGTGGACGCTTTTTCAATTGTTTATGAGATTATTTTATTCATCTTACACTTTTTTTTGGGTTGGTAATAAATGAACTAACCAATTAAAGGTGCGAAAGAGTGAAAGTAAAAATTACGTAAAACGTAAAATAACACTTA
Source organism: Lycocerus yunnanus (assembly GCA_036346125.1). Taxonomy (NCBI): domain Eukaryota; kingdom Metazoa; phylum Arthropoda; class Insecta; order Coleoptera; family Cantharidae; genus Lycocerus; species Lycocerus yunnanus. The sequence continues at coordinate 97,149 of JARFIX010000262.1, forward strand.
CAAAATGCAAATCAATTTCTTATATAGAAAATTTTAGTTACCAACTAAAAAATTAAGATAATCTGATGATCGTGCAGATAAAGAAAAATTATAAATTTAAATTAAAAATAATTACAAAATATTATATAATTGTAAACCAAAAAGGTAGCTGTATAGAAGCCTAAGAACTGCGGTCATCCGAGTTCCACCTTGTTTTAGTCATTATGTGTTTTCTCCACGTTAAGCGTCTGTCCAGTTGCATACCCAGGTATTTGGTATTCTCAGTCTGTGGTAGTTGGCAGTTGTTGAGTTTTACAGGTGGACAGGTATCTCTCTTCATGGTGAAGGTCACATGTGTAGACTTGGTCTCGTTTGCTTTTATTCGCCACTTTTTCATCCAATCCTGTATACTGTTAAGGCAACTCTGTAAATGTCTAGATGCCATAGTTGCATCTGTATGTGAGGCAAGTATTGCTGTATCGTCAGCAAAGGTGGCGATTGTAACAGATTTTGTTGACGGTAGGTCGTTTGTATATATGAGATACAAGAGAGGACCAAGAACGCTTCCTTGAGGAACTCCGGAATTAATTGGGTGAAGGTTGGTGTAATCATTTTGTCTTTGATAAGGAAATGTCTGTCACGAAGATAGGATTTAATGATCTGGTAGTAGTGATAGGGAAGGTTGAGTTTTATTTTGTATAATAATCCTTCATGCCAGACCTTGTCAAATGCTTGACTTATATCTAGGAACGCGGCCGAGCAGTAACGTTTACTGTTTAAGTCTCTGTTTATTATATTGACTATTCGATGGACTTGTTCGATGGTACCGTGTTTATGGCGGAAGCCAAATTGGTGGTTAGGTATGACGCCTCGATCCTCCACTATTTGAAGAAAAAATTAGTTGCCGGAAGGGCCAAGAACCTTTCTTTCACAAATTTATTTTTGTGAAAAGCCTCGGTGTTAAAACTAACTGTTATTCCAGCGGTAGCCAGAGTCTTAGGTTCTGGGGATTCTCCAAAATAAAACCCAGTCGAACAATCAATTAAAGTTTTAATAACAAAAATCAACAGTTGATCGTTGAGATCAAATAATTTTACAACACCAACCCTTGCAAATTGGCAGGATTGGAAATCGACAGTATCACGCAGTGCGTACTTAGTACTATCGATCCGATTCTTTCGGATCCTCAAAACAACTGAAGCGGAGGCAATGCAGTTAACAAAGGTGATTAAAAATGACTTACCCGTTTGCACAAACGTAAGTTTACAGTAGTTGACTTCGACAGGTTGGACCCTTGAAAACTGCTTACTAATCCTTATGGATCTGAACCCCGCACAAATTGATGCACTACACACTACGCAAGACACTTGAAGAACACTTCCAATCGAGATGGTACCAGCTGCCAGACGATCTCCTCCAAACGAAGGTGCACTTGAATGTTCTTCCTTGGAACCTCGGTGAAAACAAAGGAAAGATCGAGTGTACTGATGGCAAACACCCATCAATAGCCGTCGTGGTACAATCCAAATAAATATTACTACCGCGATCGTAACAGGAAAACTTGGTGTAAATAATTTACTGTGACGTAGGTTGTAAACATGTGCTGCGCAAACACGAACAGGGTTTCGCAGCGATTTGCGCACGACGAGACAATCAGCTGTCAAATATGGCGCGTTAAACCAGATCAAAATTTTCACCATAGAATTCGTTTCCACTTTCCATATGGAAATGATCCGCCCACGCGATCGGAAACCAAAATGCGTCCAACGATTATTTACCCACTACCGTAGGTTGTGACACTCTCATCTAGCGACTGTTAAAAAAATTGTCTTCACAATTTTTCAAAACACGTCTATCCTACTTGAAGACCCGCGCTAGACTTTTCTACTTGGACTCGCCCGACGTTCTTATCTCTACTACGCCTGCGCTCGGGCTCCAGCGCACCGCATGTGGTGGTAATATCAAAAATTTCTCAAGGTTCGACGATAAAAATCCTAAATATTCAATTTAAACTCAAATAATTTTTGTAAAATTATTGAATGCAAAATTATTAAAAATAATTTTAAATTTAGGAATAAGAATTTTGTCGAAAGCGTTAGATTTTCGTAACATATTGGTCTCAGTTTGGCTATAAGCACCTTCTCAAATACCTTAGACAATAACGGAAGCAGGCTGATGGGTCTATATGATTTGACATCGTTTGTGTTTTTCCCAGGCTTCGGGATCATTACTATCTGAGCAACCTTCCATTGACTTGGAAAGTGATTGATACCAATTACTGCATTAAATATTTGAGTTATTGCCCTAAACCCATTTTCGGACAATTCCTGTAGGACTTTCCCGGTGATAAGATCGAAACCGGGTGCTTTTTTTGGGTTGATTTCGTTTTTAATAGTTTTTTTGATATCTTTAATTTTGAATTTTGAGATTGGCAGGTCCATTTGGAAAGGAGCTCTCAGATATTCGTAAATTTTATTCTCTTCCTCTACTGTATTCGAAGATGGATTAGGTTGGAAAGTCTTTGCCAAGTGTTCTGCGAAGACCTCAGCCTTCTGTTTGTTGTTTCTGGTCCATTTGTTATTGTGGTCCTTAATTGGAGGATTAATATTTATCGGCTTCTTTAGCTTTCTTGTAGCCTTCCACAGAGAATAGTCAGTTGCATCCGTTGAACCCAAATTTTCGAGGTAATCCTGAAATCCTTTATTTCGAATATCGGCTAACATTTGTTTTAGCTCTTTAGCGGCTTTATTAAAATTGGTTTTAGCTACTGGGGATTTTGTTTGTTGCCATCTTTTCGTAGTTCCCGCTTTTCAGATATTTTCTGTTGTACTATGAGTGGCGTTATTTCTTTGATTTCATTATCATTGATGTCGGGGGTAACCCTCCATGCTGCTTGCTGAATGTTGGTCGTCAGTTCATTAACGGCGTTTTCTAGGTTCTGTTCTGACTTTAAAGAAATTTTTAGATTTATGAGTTGGTCCAGTTCTTCTCTGAAAGCATTCCAGTCTGTTTTTGCTCGTTAAGGTTGGTTGTTTTTGTTTTCTTTGTATTTCAGAGTAAATAGAGAGGATTACTGGGGAGTGATCAGAGGAAAGATCGAGGCTGGTTTCTATTGATGTTTTTTTCATGTCTATACCCTTTGTGACAAAAAAATCAATTACATCGGGGGCTCTTGTTACATCATACGGCCAATGGGTTGGATCGCTTGTAGATATGGTTTGCAAGGCTTTGGCATATATAGTTTTGATTAATTCTCTTCCTCTCGTAGTGGTTAATTTGGAACCCCATGCTGGGTGTTTTGCATTAAAATCTCCCCAACGATAAACTTCTTCCCCAGGGTGTTGAAAAATTCATCATACTCGATTTGTTTGATTGTGTGGCCAGGTGGGCAATATATTGAGGATATAAGGCATTCCCTAATTTGTCGTTCAGAATCACACTAGTGGCCTGTAGATGGTCTTTTTCATATTTTTCAGTTTCATGATGTTGTATACTATCGCGGATGACTATGGCTGTACCTCCGTGGGCTTTGCCCTCCTTTGGATGTTTGGTATAGTATATTTTGTATTTTGGAATTTTGATGTTATGTTTGTCGGTGATTTTTGCTTCAGATATTAACAATATGTCAATATCTAGATCTATTAAAAAAGATTTGATTTCAAGAAGATGTTGGTACATACCGTTAGCGTTCCAAATGCATATTTTGTATTTATGGCTTATTGGCATATTTGGGTTTTGTTGACGAGAGATGTTAAAAGATTTAGCATAGTGCTCATATTTTTGGCGTTTTCTCTGTTTTGTTCAATCAGTTCTTTTAATAAATCTTGAGTTCTCTAATATCATTTGATGGTTGATTTTGACGCAATTTTGCTGGGTTTGCTGTACATCGCCTCTTGCTGCGTTCAAGTATGACGTTACTGGCTGATTTGGTAGGCTTGGATAAGAATTGTTATAATTAACTGGTGTTCTGTAATAAGTTCTAGTTCTGTTTTGTTCTTGATTATTTGTATTTTCGCTAGTTGGCTTTTTCCTTTGTTCTTAGGGCAGGGTGTAATTTTGTTGCAGTTGCTTATGAACTGCACATCCGCGATAATTAGCTGGATGATTACCATCACAGTTAGCGCATTTACTTGATTACTTCGTTCCAGTCGTTTGCATTCTCGGGTCAGATGATCTCCTGCGCATTTGACACAACGTGGTGTTTTTCGACAAAAGTTCTTAGTATGGCCATAGTTTTGGCATCTCAAACACTGAGGATCTCACGTTTAGGATGTGGTGGCTCGAATTTGACGCTTGAGTGGTTTAGACATCTAACTTTGTAAATCTCTTTAATATCCTTCCGAGTTTCAAATCCACGTAAAACATTGGTAAGGGTATGTAAGCCGTTTTATTATTTATTATTTCTTTACGTTTGATGTTCCGTACATTTGTAGCTTCATATCCTAGCTTGCTTAGTTCTTCTATTATTGTTTTCTCTTCAGTTGACGAATGCAATCCTCTTAAGACAACTTGGATGGTCTTCTCTTTAAATTTATACGTGTGATATTCAGTTTTTAATTCATCCAAAGCAGCTATAACTGGGGTATAGTGCTCGCGTTTAAAAAGTTGAACCTTTACAGTGTTCTCTCCGAAAGATTTGACTTGGTATTCTCCTTTGGTTACTGCGATTAAGACTTCGTGCAGAGGCGCAACGTTCTGTACATGATAAACTGTTATCGGTGGTGGCTTAAGTTCTGTTTCTGTGTTTTGGTTGTCAGTAGTTTGAGGTGCGTTGTCTGTTTCATCACTAACTTCTTCACTTGCCAGGATCTCAAACCTGTTTTGTGTTGTGGTAGGATTACTTCCAAGCCAGTAATCCGAGATTTTGCTTTGTTTTCTAGAGCTCATTTGCTCAGGGCTACGAATTCGTTTTTTATTTTGTTTTTTATTTTGTACTGTTTGGAATGTGTTATTATGTTGGGTTTCATTTGTATATGTTTGACTGTGTACAGCCTCTTGCTCGCTTGATTGGTTATTTTGTGGTACTGGGTGACTTGTTGTTAGTAAGGGCACTCCATTGTACATATTTTGACCTGCATTAGGCAATATTAGCATTGGTTGCTGTATTGACGATGGTGGTTGCCACGAGTATTGGGGAAACATTGCCTGTGGAACAGGTTGTGGCAGATGTTGAGAAAAGTACTGTTGTTGTACGTTGGGGTCGCATGTTGATTGCATAGGCTGTAGCCGTTGGGGTTGTGGTATATGATTTCCGGCCATCGGGGCTGCCCACCCATAAAAATACTTTCTATCTAACGATCGAAATATTCAAAACAGTACAATTGGCTCATTCCGGATCTGCACTGTTTAATTTATTATCAAACAACTGACTGATAAGAATTGAATTTGTTTATTTGAAACGGTGTCTCAATTACAACTTTTGAATAATTTACAACCAAAAAGTTAACTCACAGTTTCGATTATGACTTCATAGGGGCTGCATCGGTGTATTTACACTCCGTACACCACAATTTGAATTAACACTCGATTTATAATCACTATTTAATAGCTTTATGTATACACAAGAAATCGCCGTGTTATCACTTCACTATGGCAGGGCCGTATTTTTTAAATTGTACCTAAACAAAAAATATTTTATACAAAAATCTACGTTTTCCTAGAGCATTAGTATTACTGTATGAAATGTTATGTCATTATTCTGATTATGTGCGGCTAAGAAAAAAGAGATATTTATATTAAGAAAGCACACTAAAAACGGAGGAATGCTTTGGATATTACAGACCGACTAACATAATTATAATTTTTAGATTTTGAGGCATTAAATGGTTCTTCAAAAATGAAGGAGAAAGTCAGGAAATAAAAGTTTACCCGCAAAGATGGTTAATTTTGGTTTTATTAACTTTTATTCGATATCTAGCTGTATACAGGTTATGGAATATAGTGTAATTGCTGATGTTATTACAGATTATCACAAAGTTTCATATGAAATTGTAGATTGGTCTGCATTAATTTTTGCAGCAGTATTTATGATTTTGCTATTCCTGTAACATATCTAATGGATATTTATGTAAGTACAGATAAAATGATAAAATTTGAGGTACCACGCTGCATTTAGTGGTTATTTAAGGAGACTAATAAACATTCTGCAAGATAACATGATGTGAATCACAACGTTCATTAAATTATTTTAGGGTATACAAAAACTTTCTTTGTTGGAGTTATTGGATCGGCTTTTGGTGCATGCCTGAAACTTGGTTCTGTGAGTCCTGATAGATTTTGGTTGGCGTTAATAGGCCAAGCAATTATTTCTTATTTCAAATACCCTTTCTCCACTTATCCCAAAAGTTGCAGCTGTTTGGTTTGGTTATAATCAAATAGCAATTGCTTGTGGATTGGGAGTTGTTGGATATCAAGTAAGAATTCAATATTATATAAAACAACAAATTATATTACACCTATAGGCTTATATACAACTTTATCAATAAATCGTAATATAAATGGTTACCCATATCATATTATGCTAATAAATTCGTTTAAGTTAAAACTATTAAATTCATTTTTATAAAAAAGAAAAAGAGGTTTAAATAGGTCATACGTGTGCCAGGGTATCATTTCTACCATCCTAATTTCAGCTTATGAGACTATCAACTCATTCTCATTATTATTGATATATTTATTTTTTTATTCACTGCATAATAATTAATTTACATACAACTGTATAAAATAAAATTGTATCATTTAAATTTAGATGGGAATTGCTGTATCTTTCTATATTCCGCCAGCAATTGTATTTAAAGGAAAAGTAGAAGAGGTTGAAAGCAGAATTTATATACTAAATATACTATATGCTTCGCTTGCTGTAGTAATAGTGCCTTTGATTTTGTTATGTAAGTTAAATTTAATTTTACAATATTGCTTGAAAATTTTTATTATATATTTCGGATTGCATTCAATACACTGTAAAACAAGTAACAATATATATCACGCTACAGCTAGAACTGTGTATCCGTGCCCTTTCGCCAAGCATCTCTGTTATATACGTCTTCTTCGTTGAGGTTTCTGCTTCTCATCGCGTTCCGTACTCCTTCATTCCAGGATTTTCGTGGTCTTCCTCGTTTTTTTTCCGCCAGGGTTCCATTTAAATATTCTTTTTGGCCAGCGTCCATCGTCCATTCTTAAAAGATGCCCAAACCACTTAAGACCTTTCCGTTCAATTCTGTCTACCACAGTTTCTGGTGCATCCATTTGTCTTCTAATTTCTTCGTTAGGGATTCTTTGCAGCTTCGATATTTTGGCACTGCGGCGCAGATAATCCATTTCTACCGCTCTGAGTTTCTTTTTCATTGCTTCTTTTACCACCCAAACTTCACTTCCATAGCACATAACTGACTCCACCAATACTCTTCCTATCCTCTTTTTATTCTTTTTCGATATATTTCCATCCCACCATATACCATTCATACATCCCACAATTTTTTTTCCTTCCAGAATTCTATTTTTTATCTCCATATCCGCCAATCCATGCTTGTCTATTACCGCTCCTAAGTATTTAAAATGGTTTACCTGTTTGATCGTCACCTCGTCGTCTACTATAATTTCAAAATTTGCGTCAGAGTTTACTACAAGGTATTCGGTCTTTGTCATACTCATTTGTAGTCCCCATTCTTTATATTGTGTATACAATCTTCTTGTCATTGTATACACAATGGTCGTATAAATCCTGCGCCAGCACCACCTGGTCGTCAGCAAAATGGAGGCTAGCCAGTGGATACTCGCCTATTGGGATCCCCATACCAACACAGTGTCTCTTCCATTTGTTTAGTACGACCTCCAAGTACATATTGAATAATATAGGTGACAGGCTACATCCCTGTCTAAGTCCTTTAGATGTTATTATACAACTCGACAGCTGTTTTCCTTGTTTTATAAAGGATTTGTTATCTCTATAGAGTTCTTTAATAATTCTTATCAATTTCGTGTTAACTTGTAGTGTATCAAGAACTTCCCATAGCTTAGTTCTAGGCACCGAGTCGTACGCCTTTTCTATGTCCACAAAAGCCAGATGTGTTTCTTCTCCTTTCTCTATCCTTTTTTCCAAGAGTTGCTGCAACGAAAACAGGTTGTCGACGCACGAGCGCCCCGGAGTGAATCCACTCTGATCTTCACTTATTCTATTACCCATAGCTTCTCTGCACTTCTTTTGCAATAGCTTTCCAAAAAGTCTACTTAAGGTACTGTTTACACTTAGCCCTCTGTAACAATTAGGGTCCTTTCTCTTCCCTTTCTTAAATATTGATACAATATAAGATTTTTTCCATTCTGTTGGCGTAGTTGTTGTACGAATAGCTTTATTGACCAGAATCGTTATTCTTTCTATTAGAATTTTCCCACCATATTTCAATAGCTCCACCGGGATGTTTCCTGGGCCGGGTGATCTTCCATTTTTCATTTCTCGCAGACATTGTGTCACTTCTTCCTCTGTTATGGTTATCTGTTCACCTTCTTGGGCTGTTGTTGGTATTGGCGGGTCAGTCAGAAACTGTTGTCGGTCCTCTACAAGCAGCCTTCTATAGTATTCCTCCCATTCATTTATCGTTATAAACTGCTGGGGGCACATTGTCTTGTTGCACTTAATTCTTTTAAGAGTTCGCCATACTTCTGTTGTCTGTGTTCCACCTATGTAGCTTTCTATACGTTGGCATTGTTTTTCCCAGTAATAATTCTTTTCTTTTGTAATCGCTCTTCGGAGTTTTCTATTACTGCTCTTATAATTTTCTCTATTAGTTTCTGTTTTGTTTGCAAGCCACTTATTGTACTGTTTTTTCTTTTCTTGTATTAATTCTTTGGTATCATCAGACAGCCAAAGCAACGTCCGTTTAGTCTTCTTGAACTCTATTCTGCCCAGTGCCTCTACCGCAGCTTCCCGAATAGCTGTTTTCAGTACTTGATGTTCCTCTTCAATTTCGTCTCGAGTTTGGTTGTTATTTAGTTGAAAAGCTAGCTTGAAAATTAATATATATAAATGGTAACATAATTTAGTGTAAAAATGTAGAAAATTACCAAATTTTGTATTACAGTTTTGACTGATAAACCACCAACACCTCCATCTATAGCTCAACAACAATCTATTAGAGCGCAACTCACTCGCCCTGAAACATTATGGAAAACAATTATAAGATTATTTAAAATGAAATCATATGTAATATTTTTGATAATATTTGGAGTTAACTTAGGAATTACATGGCCACTTCAAATTTTATCTAACCAAGTGATTTTATACTATTATCCCGTAATAAATTTAAATTAACATATTATATTCAAACATTTTGGTAAAATTTCATTTTTAGGATGCTGCTTACCATGTAGGAATCATTGGATTATTGCAAACTATATTTGGTATATTCGGTTCAATGGGTATCAGTGCTGTTTTGGATAAATTTAAAAAAATTAAGTAAACAAAATCCTATAATATGCATTATATAAATATACAAATAATAGAGAAATTTAAATTACCATTAAATTTGTTTTAGAGAAACTTGTTGGGTGGTACATGGTGTATACCTCATAATTTTAGTAATATATGTTGCAACATTGGATCAAGGAATAGCATGCATTTATATCACAAGCATTTTAATCGGGTAACTAACCTAACATAATAATTTAACGTAATTAAGCTAAAAAAGCTTGTAATTTATTACTCTCAGTTTTTCATTTATTACCCCCGGTTCACCAAATAAAATTTTTTATGCAGTGCTGCTTGAAGATGTACTTTTACTATATTAGTTTTGGCTTAGGAATATTTTTAATGAGTTTAACCTCTTTTTAGACACCGTGACTCGAAGATTCGCTTTTTTTAGGTTAAATTTTGACTCAGTGATATTTTTAATAAAACAAAATTTTGCCTATAAATGAGAATAATTGTTAATGGACTGAGTTCGGGTTTAAAAATAAACAATAATTAAATCAAATTCCACATAAATTTTTTAACATTTTTTAATGCAAATATTGCATTTTGCATTGTGGTTTTACAAGAAAATTTCTTTCGAAAATCTTGAACAATCCAAGCCAGGTTGGTTAACTCTTACCCAATTTTAATTTTAATATTAATTTAGTCATAAATTATACATGGAAAAACGTAATTTTAATATGTATTTTCTTTTATAAATTCATTTTATATATGTACCCTTGTTACTAAACAGAAAAACGTAAATTTTATGTCGCTAATATTATTGTGAAATTGAATTCATTGCGACACTTATGCTCAAACAGTGAGTTAACTCTTAAAGTTGGTTTAACTCATGATTATACAACTGGCTTTACATTTCTCAATATATTACATTTTATAATGTTTTCAAATACAAATTAATTTGTATATAATTTTTTTTGTATTTATAGAGTTTCAATGGGTTCGCTAACATTGAACATAAATGTAATAATGGAATTTTCATATCCGGTACCAGAAGGCATACCTTTAACATTAGCCTGTTGTTGGATGCAAATGATATCGTTAGGACTAACATATTTTTGTGGTTACCTGTTAAGAACAGTTAGTGCTATATGGGCAAATTTAATGTTGATAATATTTGTTGGAGTAACTGATTTATTATTTTTTATCTTAAAATTTGACTTAAAAAGGCAGGCAGTACAAGAATTGAAAAGTGACAATGAAGGACATGAATTAAAACATAAAAAATTAACTATTGAAGATTGTTAAATTACAAATAAATTTTTTTAAACTTTATTATAAACTTTAGCTTAACAATGTGTTTTAATATACGTTAACTATTTGTTAACAAAGTAATTTAAGAACTTAACGAAGTGCAAATAGCGCTAACCTTTATATTAGATCCATAGCATGATGAACATAATAATTATTTTTTACCTTAAAAGTGTCACCGGTTTGACATAAACCTTTATGTTATTTCATAACTAAAATTTTAGCACAATGTTTAGAACAACTAGCACAATTTAGCACAACAAAAAAAAATTCAATTTTTTCAAAAATTGGGGTTAACATAAAAATCGATTTTTTTTATTTTAAGCCTAAACGATTAATTGAATCATTTTTTTTTATTGGCACAAGGTAGCACAACTCAGCACAACCATCAAAACTTAAAAATTCACAAAATGGGGGGCCAACTTCATGCACGTTTATATTATTCTCAAAGAGTAGGTGTTTAGTTTGTGAAAATTCTATTCGCCTTTCTGTTATAACTTTATCTTTTATTACGAACTTTAGGATTTCTTCTTTTTGGAGTATCAAATTTTATGCTCTGTCTAAGTTGGCTGACAATATTATTATGATTTACGAATGATTTCCCATTGCCTTCCCTTAACATTGCCTTACCCCTGAGTTCTTAAAATTTCTAATTTTTTACGAACATTGTTTTTTTTTCGTATGTGAACATTTATAGAAAACATTTTTGTATGAGGGAAACTAAACGAAATATTTTATATCAATGAACATTATACCGATAAGGATTAAGTGATCCTTTAATCTCCGTTCCAATATTTTTTTCCAATTTTGCTTATAAACTATTATACTGAAAATGCATTGGCTATTGCTTGGCTTGATATATAATAATTATCGAAAATTAGTTTGGTAGTAATAAAGTATTAATTATGTATTTAGTTTTAATTTAAAGAGTAATAATAATAATGAAAAAACTTCCCCTCGTGCAAATGTTTTCGTATAAATTTTTTTCCAACTAATCAAAATTTACTTGGAAAATTTTTGTATGTAAATACAAAGGTGGGTGTAGGTAGAAGAAACGACACCGAAATTAATGTTAATTGATTATTATAATATTACAAATAGGTACCGTAATTCATTCCTAAATAAGTAAAAAACTTGAATATTAAAGTGGTCACACCAAGATCACGGCTACTTTTTGCTGTTGTTCACTATTTGGAGATCTACTATATAAAAAATGTATTTAAGTGAGATCGCATTTGATTAACATTTAATTTTATTTATTTAAGAACATTTTATTTATTACAATTGAATTAGTTTTAATAATAAACACATTTAAAAGAAAATGTTGAAAATAAATTAATTTGAATCAATCTAACTTATAAGATATCCATTATTTTTTTCCTGGGAAGTGCTATAGGTGCAAAGAGTAATGCAAATTTCTTGTAAAATATTCTAAAAAATCGGATGTGGCCATGCCCATGACTTTATCATACTTTTATTAAATATTAAAAATAATTTTAATAATAAAAAGAAAAAATATTTTCATTAACCAATAAGTGATTCAAAATCTAATCAGCTCTAAGTCTAAATATAAAGATACAAAATACCAATTTTAGTTTTGAAATTCTCATTAGTTTTGAAATATTTAATAAAACTAATAATAAATAAAAGATTTAAAAAATTCCTTCCATGAACCAATTTTATCCAAAATTTAATCAGCTCTAATTCCTGCCATAAACATAACAAATTTCAACTTTAGTTTTGAAAATCCTTTTAGCTTTTAAAATATTAAATAAAGGCTAATATTAAATAATAAAATTTAAAATAATAAAAACAATTGTTTTTATAAACAAATTTTAACTAAAATTTAATGAGTTCTAAATATCGATTAAAATATGCGAAAACCTAAATTTAGTTTAGAAATTCGTATTACTTTTCGAAATATTAATTAAAACTAATATTAAATAATAAAACTTAAAAAAATTAAAAAAAATAGTTCCCGTGAATCAATTTTAGCCAAAATCTAATCAGCTCTAAGTCTCAACATAAGGATACAAAATCCAAAATTTTGTTTGAAAATTCCTATTAGTTTTGCTGTAGGTCGCACACAAAATTTGTCCACATACCACACACACACACACATACACACCATTACATGCCCGACCATGTTAGTGGCATGCCATGATATAACCTTAATTGTGGCTATATGCATAAAACTCCTATACAAGTTCCACCATCTAGTAAGAAACTTCTGAGTATGAGAAATTTACAGTTACCTTCCATACAAAAACAGTTATAACCTTTTTTTAATAATGGCGTCCGCGTCTTAAATATTTGAATATGTGATATGTGTAAAAGCGTTGTTACAATTATTTTAAAACATGAAATGTGTAAAATGGGTAGCCATAAACATTACTCTCTTGACTCGTACACAAATGCGTTGTTGCCAATGCATTACTTTATGGACTTTTACATTTCTCTTCTTTAAAATAATCAAATTTTTGACGTCCGTGGATATTTTTAATACAAATATCCGTAGATTTTAAAATTTATTTAGGAAGACTTATCTAGATTACATACATATCAAGATAATTTAAAATTTCTAAATATTAGAAAAAATTAAATAATTTAAAATTTCTAAATATTGGAAAAATTAGAAGTAGGTACCCAACATGTAGATTTTGAAATCGACACCGGGAGAAATAATATTAATTTAAGAAGATTAATCAAAATTCTTAAATATTACTAAAGAATAAAAATAAAAAATATTTTTTAAAAAATAGTAGAACGTCGATAATACGGACCTCAGAAATCCGGACCGTCGATAATCGGGATTCAATTCCGGAGAAAAAAAAATTTTATTTTTATTTTTATTAAACTTTTATTAAAATACAGCATTATAAGTTCATATTAATTCTTGGTTTTATTTATCTTCGCTAATTATATATATATGCCGGTTTTAGCAAACTTTCTTTTTGTTATGAACTCAATCGACCCTTTTTTAATTCTTTTTGAAAATCCGGACAGGGCCCGGTTACAATTGATCCGGATTATCGACGCTCTACTGTATTAATAATTATATAATTCTTGTGTAATATCTGTATGTTGGGTTGCTTACATCAACGTACTTTTTACTTTATCATATGTAATATGAGAAAGTATTGTTTAATTTTGAATTAATCACTAGAGGAAATTAAGAATTTCTTTTGATAAAATTAACCAGATAATTTTTATTTTCAAAAAGTAAAAAATAAAAGATGAGGTGAAACACACTTTGAATTCAAAAAAAAATTAAAAACGCACTATTATAGTGTGTTAAATTTTAACACAAATTAAGGCAACGACCATACCACATTGAGAATACCCGTTCTCGTCTTACACTTTTCCAACAAAAAACAACGCTAAATTTGAACAACGACAACACAAATACTTTTTTTGTAAATTTTATTAATTATTGTAAAACCAATCCGGTTACCCAAATGAAATTTGGAGATATGTGTAATCACGAGGGGCTCCTATTTTGTAAGCAAATTGTAATGTAAGGCCAATCGACGCTCACGTCAGCGCTGATTGGTCCAACAAATATTTTTAATGATTAATTTAATAAAGTATATCTAAATCTAAATCTAAAATCGTTCTCGTCCGATCACGGAAGTCAAGCAATGTTGGGCGCGGTTAGTACTTGGATGGGTGACCGCTTGGGAACACCGCGTGCCGTTGCCCTCTTGACAAGTTTACATTAATAAAACTTTTAACACACTATAATAGTGCGTTTTTTATTTTTTCCAAAAGTAAAAGTAAAATGAAACCAAATTAAAGTAACACCACCTTTGATTGCGATTTTAGCCATTTATAATAAAAACATTGACTTTGTATTACAAATTTTTAAAAGTTAAAAAAGTATAAAATAGCCTCTTGTAGATGGCGTGAAAATATACGTCTCTTGAGGAACACCGTTAGTCTGCGTGCCAAATTCCTTCTGCTAGGTGGCTCCCAGAACAAAAATCAAAATTTTTTCTTATTAGCAATAATATTTTTAAAGTCTGTGAGTAGAAAGTCAATTTTTAAGAGTAAAAAAAGTTTATAAAAAGCGTGTTTATAATGTGCACTAAAAAAATAACTACGCTACAGCAAAAATCCTACGTACTAGTACCAAGACTAGTACTACATTTTTAGATTATGTAGTAAATCATGGAGAAGAATAATTGTTCAAAGTTTCCAGTCAATCCGATAAAAATTGGTAGAGTAATTTGACACGCCATATAGCGTGTCCAGCAGTATAGCGTAAAGCATACGCGGATCGACTAAGAGCGTAAGCTTGCGGTTCGCATCCTGCTTGCGTTAGATACACTGTTGTGATCAAAAAGTCCAATATCGATCTCTGGACTATGTGGAAGGCAAGGGGAAACCACCTCATGAATTCATCTTGGATTCGGCCAGGTTAGGTCACGATGCTTCTGACAAGAAGCACACGATAAAAAAGAAGAATTTTACACGCAGATTTTAAAACATAGTTTATCTGGAACTTGAAAAATATACCTTGTCACAGTCTGCACTTCTTGTAATGAAATTAATAACATAATCCCGCGCTTTTGCATTTATAGAACAAAGTGAATACACATAGTATGTTCTACTTGCATAAATAGTACTAAATATTAACCCAAATTCTTTTACAATTTAGTTCATTTCAAATCAAATATCCTATACTATGTAAATTTTTATAATTATTAAAATTACAATAAGGTCTCGATTTGCGTCGGTGATTTTTCTGTAAAATGCTACGTAAATCATCATTATTATAATGATTGCGAACGCATCTCGTATTGATTTCAATCAATTCGAGTTACGTACACTTTACAGAAAAATCACCGACGCAAATCGAGACCCTGGTGTAATTTATTACCCATTAGAATTTACTGTTATGACTATAAAAAATAATAAAACATAGTCAGCATATTTTGTATTGAAACAGAGACAATAATGCTGACGCTTTGGAAGACAAAAATTAAAATTTAATAACGTTCACAACGGGCACGTTTAATTAGAGGATGCAAACTAAAAACAGTGTCTGTCAACAATAAATAAATTTTTGACGTTTGAAGAAGAACAATATGTTATAAAAGCGTATTATAAATTTTATCTTATCACCTAACATAGTATGTACCTACTGTAACTCCTTTTTGGCGGGTACAGTTCCGGAAGCTCTTTTAGCTGGGCGTGGGTAAGGATTGATGCACAAATAAAACAATTGGTTAGGCGCCACCCGTTTTTATAAAATTATAAGACAAACGTGCCAGGAACACCATAAAAAAAAACCCAAATAAATTATTTTACTTACATAAATTCCACCCAGTAAACTGGGTTCAGGCAACAATAAAATTACGCGAGCGCTTTTTCTTCTTCTTTTTCTTTGGTCATCCAGGTGTATCTTAGCACGTCGGTGTTATTTAGACAAATCCTCACTATACGAATCGAATACTGCCCAACGATTTCACATTACGTTACAAAATTTATCTTTCCACTATATTATATCAAAATGACTTCTTAAATCCGGAGGATACGGCCTAATCAAGGGAGAAACATAAGCAGAGATTCAAACAAAAATTTAGGTTAGGTAGGTACTAACCTTCCTCTGCAGTAGGAAAGCCGGTTTAATCTAATTGGAACCACTATCGAATCAACCACTATATATTATTACTAGCAACTATATTTATCATCAACAAATCATCAAATTTAAATCATCTAAATTAGGTAATATACAACTATAATTTCAATTTTCACACACGTTAGAAATTTCTAATACCTCCCTTATCTCTCCATTTGTACGCAAGTTCTTCTCAATCATCTAACTACAGGGCATTTCGAAATAAACGTTACACTACCTTATAATCTATTTAACATTTTTCGCTGTACAAAATTTTTTTGTGTTGGAATAAAGAGATATTTTGGATTAAATCAGAAAATTTAAATTTTCTACTACGGGATGATACTGTTTTGTCGTTAATCGGTTCTCTATAAAGTATTAACTATTAAATATCGGTTTGTTGATTAAAATTTCGAAATTACCACAATAAGATGAAAAGTAATATACAGGGTTGTAAATAATGTTTATGTAAGTACATACTTATTAAATTAAAATCCAGTAAACCAGATTTATAAAGCTCCGAGTAACATTCGCACTTACTGTACAAAGAAAAATTCTTGGAAAAAGTGACAAGTCATTCAATTTTTACATAGTATTATGTTTAGTACATACTACATAATTATGTAGTTTTACAAAATGTTAAAAATTGTTGCTAATTAAACTAAAATTGTATTCTTTCCGTAGTTTTTAAATTTTCGATTGTTTGAATTCAAGACACAAAACAACCCGTCATTGGAAAAAGCTGACTTTTTTTATAATTTCTAAGATCAATAACAAAGGTTTTGAAATTGTACACTTTGATTTTTAGTTTTATGTAGGATGTTAATAGTTCATAACGAGTTCAAATGGTACCGTAGGTAACTCTATATTATTATTTATATTTTATGTAAGGCAGCAAATTTTTGCTATATTGCTTTTTTATAATAAGTACAAAGTAAACCATAACGGATCAGAACTTTATTATTAAAGAAGTAAATTATGAATTACTGCTTTAATTCATAAATTCTGTTATGAATACGATTAAGAAATTATATTATCTAATACATGGTTTGAAATTTTAGCAACAAAATTAATGGTGATCCTAATTTATTATTGCAATGAAACAAAATTTTGAGTATTGGTTATTTTGCATTAAAATGTTCTAGGGTGAAAGTAAAAATTAATGCTTGTATGTAATTAAAATGCAAGAAGATAATTTCATAACACGCCTACACGTTTGTTATCGTATGCAAGCATACGATATTATTATTATGCGAATACAGCTGATTCGTAAAATACGACATAAAAATATAAGAAAATCTGTGTAACATTAATTTCATGAGTTTTCTGTACATTTTGCTATTAATTTGTAAAATAAACCGTTACTGGACCACTCCTATTTTGTGATGGTTCGAGATGCTTTGATTTGATTTGCAGATGTCAAAATTTCTCAAATTTATTGGATTTCTGATTGACGTGTATACTATTTTCTTAAAATAGGCTAGGGTTACCAGAGTCAATGGGAATGGGGATTGGGGGGAGCAAATGGGAATTGGGAATGGAAATTCCCAAGAAACTCAATAATTGTAATTCCTGACATTTCACGAAATCCGCACAAAGAGGTTTTTAAAAATAAAAATATTTTATATATTTTTTACTTCAAGTACGAAAAAATAGAAAACATGTATGTTTACTAGGTGCATGTCCCCAGCCCCCCTCCCATTTCGAATTTTGGATCCAAAATGGTCTTAATCGTTTGTGCTTCGTTTGTGCTTGATTGTGCTTGCTTTATTTTCGTTTGTACCTCTTTTGTTTTCGCGTAATCGAAGAAAATTTGGGGGGGGGGGCTGGAGACATGCTAAATTCGAACTTTGAATTTTGGATTCAAAATGGTTTTAATCGTTTGTGCTTCGTTTGTGTATAATTTTGCATGCTTTATTTTCGTTTGCACCTCTTCTGTTTGTGAATTATTTTCAAAATTAGTTATGGGGGCTTAAATCCTTTAGCTGCTGTTGACAGATTAAGGCTGCGTGTATATTGGATCCATTGTACCGTAAGGGATTCGAGCACCCTACAACTAATTTTCAAAATAATTCACAAACAGAGGACATACAATCGAGAATAAAATATACACTATCATGCACAAATGATGCACAAACAATTATTTCGACCTAAAATCCCCCCCTCCCCCAATTAATTTGTCAACAAATGGCGCTATTTGTCAACCAATGCACCTACTATGTTTACTGCTTGACGCTGAGTTGCTTTTCAATAGCTAATGGGATTGATTTATCATTTTTTGGCATCGTAATTCTCAGGTTTTACTACCGCGTGATGCCTTCTAACCTTCTCACCAGATTACACCATAGAATTAGGTTTTCCTATTCTAATTATCAGGTTAAGCTCTTTAATTAATTTAACTTTAATTAGACAATATTTTATTTGACGAACTGAAACTCTTATTTGAAAACAAATTTTAATCTTTAAACAATATGACATTGCGATTTATTTTTTAAAGGAGTTGGATAAGCGAGGCAATATTTTAAATTGCCAGAAGCATAGTGTTCATTCAGTTTTGGAGATCACAAAGCACATATTAACGGCCAGTTGTATAACAGAAATTAATCCTCGGATCACGCTGATTGGTGAATCGAGTACGCTAATTGGTTGGTTTTTAAATTTTCAACCAATCACCGAACTTCATCCAAGGATCAACGTGATCCGAAGATTAACTTCCGTTATACAGCTGGCACTGATGACCTATTTCACAAACATTTAAACTGCGATTTTGGGTTAAAGGTACTACATAGTATGTAAATTTTTCTTTGGTAGCCAGCCTATTATAAATTATAAATGTATAAGAAAAAAGTGTCCTTATTTTATAAAAGCTGGAAAAGTAATACTAAAATCTGAAATATTATTTCATAAATTAATTGATTTTCTGTGCTCCGAGCAGCACTCCTAATAGTCGATATTAAGAAAGTTGAAAAATAATAGTAATTAAGACGCTACAAAATTATGCAACTTGAAACTCGAGATGTTTTGTGCTGAAGAAAATTTCTAAACATGTTTTGTCAAGGGGGTGACCGCTGCGCTGGGGGAAAATCTTTGTACAAATTTCTACCAGCAGTCAACCCCTTGTGTTTTGTTACAAAAACACGTGAAAATCCTACTTTGCACTTCAAAATATGGACGTAAGTATGTACATTATGTACCTTTATTTCTATTGTCGTTTTTTAAAAACGAGATGTTAAAAACTGAATAAAAACTCTTTATATTTCTGCCTCAAGGTTAATCATGATTTCCAGCAACCTCGAAGTAACCATACGTATATGAACGAGATAGTAACCATACGTAGAAAGAGATGCCATATCTAACGACCCTGAAAAGCACCAATCAGCAGGAATGTATTACATCCTGTGTCACTCGAAGTTTGCATTTTCAGCGGGAAATATCACTACATTACAACTTCTCGTGGTATAAGTTCGATGATTAATTGATGTAATTTGAAACATTATTCGAAATGTGGTAAAAATGTAGATACAGTAGAGTGTCGATAATCTGGATCAATTGTGACTGGACCCTATTCTGATTATCAAAATTTCCGGATTTTCAAAAAGAATCAAAAAAACGTCGTTTTAGTTCATAACAAAAAGAAAATGAAAATCCTTCATTTTCGAGGAGCCATTTGTACATTGTGAGTTTTAAACTGTAAAAGTTGGTTTAATTTAAACTACCTATTAGTTTAAATAATGAAACTTGAAATTTTTATTGATTGGATTGATCGGCTTAATAGTTGGTTTAGTTATGTGGAGTTCAAATTTGTATTGCCCGAAGTCCCTAAAAGCATAGGTATTTTTGAATTACAGTTCTTTTTAGCGCATGAGAATATGACTGGGCTGGGAGTGTAGGCTCGATGCACAGTATTTATTCCAATACTTCAAAACGGCACTATTTTTGATTACGAAATTTAAAAATAAAATAATCTACACAATCTGATTGTCCTCTATAACCGCCCAAAAAAGCTTTAAAACAGCAGTAAATTGAAAAAAACAACCAAAATAATTTAAATTCCTAACTTTACTTCACTATAATATAAATAAATATCTAGCCATAATATAAATAGGTATCTAACCATATTTATTTATCAGAAAAATGAAGGCTAAAATTGAGCTAAGCCCACCCCCTCAAGTTATATGTAGTAAATATTTGAATGAACATTATGAAAAGTTCAGACAAATATGAAAAAAATTCAACATAAAAAATTATTCTTTAGGCAAAATCAAAGAATCATTTTTTCAAAATATTGGTCCTAATTATATCTGGCGCCTATGCATATGTACGAGTAGTACATACTCAACAATTAGCAGTATAGCAGTCGACTGATCTTATTGTTTTATATTAAATTAAATTAAATCACACTCGCCAAATTATTTAGTATTTATTTTTGATTTCAATACGAAATGTAGACGCGATCGCATGTAAACATTGTACTACACGTCGTGGTTTATGCAACACATTATGCAAGAGTTAATTTAAAATAAATTTGGCAACAGTGTAATTCTTCGTAGAGGGCGCTACCAGTTAGAGAGAGTAAAACTTGCCATAAATATAAAAATGCGTGTATCAGAATAGCCATCTATTGTGACATCTTAGCTATAACATAAAATATTTCATTTAATTTTACATCTACGTTAAAACAAACGAACCTATATGATTCGTATATAAAAAATATTATATATATTCCTCAATTGCGGCGTCTAACTAGAACGTATGGCCCGGAAAAATTGTGGCATCGAGTGTAAGTTGCCACTATTTTAGGATTCGCCATAGTACAGGCATATTCACACACAAGTTGCCACCAGTATAGTGAAACAAACACACACACACACACACACACACACACAGACATTTTTTGGAAATGGTCTTATTTTACTCAGGGGACCTCAAAAAGTGTAAATCCATCAAAATCTCAAATTTTTTTTTCTGCACGAAAACAATACTTTCTCATATTACATATGATAAAGTAAAAGCGAATGTTGATTTCTCATATTAAACCTATTGTATCGATTAGTCATAAAAGCATTGGTGTGTTGATTTTTAGTGGAAGAATAGAAATTTATTCAATTCAAAATTAAATTTTGTATAGCTGTAATTTTCAATAAACTACAATGAAACTACCACTACTAGTTTTCTTTATTGTAAGTACCAATTAATTTTAATTACAAAATATCAGAGAAAATTTTTAATTATTTAGGTGCTCATACATTCTTCATTACTGCTGGCTTTTCTTGCATGGCTTGGGAAGCATCTATTTTGAAAGCAGCAATTAAAAACAAATGCATTACCGATGAAAATCTTGCCAAATTAAATGTAATTTTTAAATTCGTAAATTTAAATTGCATTACTAAACTAATTGTTCTTTTCAGTACTTTGCCGAATTTCAGCAGTGCATATCCGGGGAATGACCAAGGTGATGGTGTGTATGTGGTGGGACTAGAAAGAAATCGTCCACCATGAGCTACTTTTAATTAGTTAGACGATTGATTCTCAACTATACTGAGAACAATTTAAAAGATTCTTCTTCTTTAAGTGCCATACACTTCACTGCGCGGCCTGTGAAAGCCACTTGATTTTTAGAATAATATTGGATTGGAATAATTAATAATTTCATTCCAGTACCAAAGGCTACCAGAAACTTAATTTTATTGTGTAAAATTGTGTATAAGATTAACAATTTTGGGTTATTAAAACACAGTTAGTCTGTATGGACAAGTAATTTAATAATAATTTTGGAAATATCAGATTTACTTTTTTATATTAAAATTGGATTTAAAGAAGAGACATGCAAGAATTTCAAAAATAATAAATAATTAACTTTTCAAATTTAAAATTAAAATTAAAAGTAAGTACATTGAAATTATTTAAAATTTACATAATATATATTACTGTTGTTAAATATTGCAAATGATAAATTCATATTATGAGTACTTGAAAAATTACATCATGTAATGTATAATAAATTTTAATATCATTTACTGTTACATTAAAATTGATTTATAAAAGAGTGCAAATTTAAAATATAAATTTAACTTTTCATAACATTGTACAACTATTATAAATTACAAACTAAGTAATTAAAATCAGTTTAAATTTACTATTTTAAGATTACACCTGTTAACATAGCAAAATATTATTCAAACAGCATACTTAAAAATTACTGTTCAGTAAACTACAATAGGCAAAATCATCAAATATAGACTCCGCCAATTTCTACCCGGTTTATAAATTAAGTGTACTAAAATTATAACACTTAGGTGGGTTTTAGAGATTATAATATGATTGATTTTTGTAAATAATTATTAATTTCGTATCGATTACGAAATAATTACTGCCATCATCTTTAAATTAACAAGCAAGCATAATGACTGGTTTTTTTTATTGCCACTCTGTAATAGGAACTACGGATAGTTTTCAAACGATCGATAAGGGTGTCTTATTCATTAAAGTTTGGGTGAGAATTTATCACATATTTTTTGATTTCTCATATAATAAAACATCCTATAATACGGTTCTCTATATTAACGATGAAGCCAAACAGTAGGAAATTAGAAAAAAATTTTAATCTAGATAAGATCATAATTTAATAAATGTTAAATTTTTTTAAAAGTCACAATCCTTTTATTAACTTCCTAGGATTACTTTCCACATCCATCTGCTGATGCACATTTAATTCTTGAAGGTACATCCAATTGTACCATGGTTCAGTGTTAAAAAAGTTCCTTAGCTTCTGAAATATTATCTGTCCTAATTAGTACCAATTATGACAGTACACAAAAGGGTCGCAATCTGGAAGATATGAGAACCTCATCAAGTTTCATATTTGCATTCCATTTATGAAGCTCTTCAATACCCATTAATATTCCTCAGAGATTATAAAAAGTTGTAAAATTTTAACTTTTAAATTAATGCTATAATAAATTATTACACATCTTCCAAAAATCATATTTACCAGCAAAATCACAATGAGCTGATCATTTTCATGGTAATGTTTTGATTTGTTTACTTTTTAAATAATTTTATCCGCAATTCTTTGTTCAATGTTTTATTTTGTACTTCTAAAATATTTAGCAATCAATTTTCTCATTTTTCTTACAAATTTAATCAACTGCAACTTATGATTGCTAATAATTTTGAAATAGTATTTAATAATAAAGGTATAGTATATTCCAAGATATAGTAAATTAAAAAGTCCTTGTATCACATTAACTGGTTATTAGTATTTATATACTAATCAGGAAAGGTGCAAGTACTCGTATATGTGTACATTATCGCAATACATTTGTATGTATATGACTTTATTTAACTTACTATATCTTAGGATGTACTATACATTATCAAAAGCGTATTTTAATAATTTACATAAATCTACATTATAATCAATTTAATGTTATGCGATGTGCTATGTGATAATGTTAACTAATGTTTATAAGTTTTACGTCTACTAACTTTGCTTTTGCAGGTTTCCGCAAGATAAGACCGTTCCATCCAAAAGTTGTTAAACCTTATTTGGTTTTATGTGATAAGACGAAAGATGGAAAATAATGAAGGTACTTTACTATGCAATTAACATAAAATTTCAAATTACTTTGATCATATTATGAATTTAAAATTATGTAATAAAAAAAATTATTAAAAATTTTCTGTTTTGGGAAAGTTTATCACAACCCTAACACTTATTTAACTTATTTTTAAATTTTATTAAATAAATAAACATATGATAAGATTTCTTTCAGACTAATCCGCAGCTGTAGCTTCCACGGCTATGTTGTTGAAATCTGCTTCTGCAGCATCAGTATTATTAAAAATATCTCGTATACCTATTCTTACTTCGTAAATTGCTCACTTCATCGTAAGGAACAGATCTATTTTAGCTTTTCTTAGGTTTTTGTTCTCAGTTGGTTTTTAGATCTCCTTTTTTCGGCTAAATAAACTCTCGATTTAAATTTTCATAGACTTATCCGCATTTGGAAAATAGTGACTTCTACCTTTAAATCACCTTCGAATGTCAAATTTAGTTTCGTGCACCCAAACAAAAATGTTCGTTTTTCTCTGGCATTAAAGATAGATCAACTTCCAGAATGTATTGGTCTATAAAATCTCATGTGTTACTACTTGTGACTACATAATGCTAAGAAAAAGAGGTGTTTACATTAAGTAAGCACTTTAAAAGCCAAAAGAACGATTTGGAAATTACAGGCCGACTAAAATAATTACAATTTTTAGATATCGAGGCATTAAATGGTTCCCTAAAACATGAAGAAGAAAGTCAGGAAATAAAAGTTTACCCGCAAAGATGGTTAATTTTGGTTTTATTAACTTTTTTTTCGATATCAAGTTGTATACAGGTTATGGAATATAGTGTCATAGCTGATGTTATTACAGATTATTACAAAGTTTCATATGAAATTGTAGATTGGTCTGCATTAATTTTTGCAGCAGTATTTATGATTTTTGCTATTCCTGCAACATATCTATTGGATACTTATGTAAGTATAGACACTCATAAATCTGAGAATATTGTGGAAAAGCCAAAAATGATACAAAGTGATACTCCGCTGCATTTACTGTTTATTTAAAAAAACTAATAAATATTTGATTCAAATTTTTTTAAATTATTAGGTTAAATGAACAATAAAACTAAACATTATTTGTGAGCTTTTAGCAATGGTTACTGCTGTCATCCGACGTTTAATAATAATTATGATAATTATTAACAACTCCAACAAATAATGTTTCGTTTTATTGTTCACTTAACCTTATAATTTTAAAAAATTTGAATTAAATATTAATTTCAAAGGTTAATAATATATATAATTTCGAAAACTAATAAACACTATGCAAGATAACATCATGTGAACCAAAACATTAATTAAATCTTTTTAGGGTATACGAAAAACTCTCGTGGTTGGAGTTATTGGATCGGCTTTTGGTACATGCCTAAAACTTGGTTCTGTGAGTCCTGATAGATTTTGGTTGGTATTAATCGCCCAAGCAATTATATCTTTATTTCAAATACCTCTTTATCCACTCGTCCCAAAAGTTGCAGCCGCTTGGTTCGGTTATAATCAAATAGCAATTGCTTGTGGATTGGGAGTTATTGGATATCAAGTAAGAATTCAATATTAAAGATTACATACTCAACAATTTTATCAAAAATAAAAATATAAATAATCTACTATTATGTTACTATAAATATGAGTGTGGAAAACTTCATTTAAGTTGAAACTATTAAGTTCAGTTTTATAAAAGGAAAAATGGTTTAAGTAGTTTATATCGATGCCAGGATATCATTCCTGCCACACATACCTACTTACCATTTTTAATATAATTACTAATTTCAGCTTATTGAAATTATCAACTTATTCTGATTTTATTTACAGAATTATATTTAATTCTCATTCAACTATAACTATGTATAAATCGTTTATTAACTTGTAAAATTATGTTTTAAAATAGTTTTAAATTTTACTAACTTGAAATTGTTAAATTTTTCTAAATAACGCTGTATAACGGTATCTTAAACTAAAAATGTAAGTTGAGATAATTTAACATTTTCATTAAGCTTGAAAAAATTTAAAAACATACAATCATGTAATATAAAATTATATAATTTAAATTTAGATAGGAAGTGCTTTATCTTTCTTTATTCCGCCATCAATTGTATTTAAAGGAAAAGTAGAAGAGGTTGAAAGCAGAATTTATATACTGCATATACTATTTGCTTCGTTTGCTGTCGTAATAATGCCTTTGATTTTGTTATGTAAGTTAAATTTAATTTTACAGTATTACTTGAAAATTCATAAATAAATAGTAACATAATTTATTGTAAAAATAGAGAAAATTAGTTAAAATTCGTTATCTGATGGTTTGCAAAAGCATACTTCTTTCTCATATATAATTCGCTTACATAAATATTATAACACGATTTTATATTGCAGTTTTAAGTGATAAACCACCAACACCTCCATCTATAGCTCAACAACAATCCATTAGAGCGCAACTCACTCGCTCTGAATCATTATGGACAACAATTATAAGATTATTTAAAATAAAATCATATATAATATTTTTAATAATATTTGGAGTTAACTTAGGAATTACATGGCTACTTCAAATTTTATCTAACCAAGTGATTTTATACTATTATCCCGTAATAAAGTTAAATTAACGTATATATTATATTTTGGTAAAATTTCATTTTTAGGATGCTGCTTACCATGTAGGAATTATTGGATTATTGCAAACTATATTTAGTATATTCGGTTCAATAGGTATCAGTGCTGTTTTGGATAAATTTAAAAATTTAAGTAAACATAATCCTATAATATATGTATATTATACAAATATACAATTAAATAAGGAAATTTAAATGACCAATAAATTTGTTTTAGAGAAACTTGTTGGGTGGTACATGGTGTATACCTCATAATTTTAGTAACATATGTTGCAACACTTGATCAAGGAATAGCATGCGTATATATCACAAGCATTTTAATCGGGTAACTAACCTAACATAATAATTTAACATAATTAAACAAAAAATGCTAGTAATTTACTGTTCTCATTTTTCACTTATTACTGCCAGTTCACCAAATGAAATTTTTATGGAATGCTGTTGAAGATCTACTTTCGCTAAATTAGTTATGGCTTAGGTACATTTTTATGGGTTTAACCTCAGACACCGTGGCTCGAAGATTCACTTTTCTAAGGTTAAATTTTGACTCCAGAATATTTTAATAAAAGAAAATTTTGCTATAAATGAGTTAATTGTCAATGAACTAAGTTAGGGTTTAAAAATAACCAATAAGAAAATTGGATTTCACATGAATGTTTCAAGCAATTTTTCCCAAAATTCGTTAATAAAATTTGTTAGCGCAATAGTTTTTAATGTGATAATTATTACATTATAGTTTCTAATTGCTTTCAAAATCTTGAAAATTTCAAGCCAGATAGGTTAACTCTCAAATTTTAATATTATTTAGTCATAAATTATACAAGGAAAAATGTAATTTTAATATTTAATTATCTTTTATAGTTACATATTAGCATATTAACCTTTGTAACTAAACCAAAAAATAAATTTCGTGTTGCTAATATTATTGTAGAATTGAACTCATTCATTTATGCTGAATTAGTGAGTTACCTCGTCAAGTTGGTTTAACTGATGATTATGGTTAAACTGCCTTTAGTTTTCTAATATATTGAAAGTTACCTATCGAACACACATTTTCGTTTTATAATGTTTTCAAATAAAAATTTAATCATATCTAATTTTTTCTTTTTCTAGAATTTCAATGGGTTCGCTCACAACATTGAACATAGAGTAATAATGGAATTTTCGTATCCGGTACCAGAAGGCATACCTTTAACATTAGCTTGTTGTTGGATGCAAATGGTATCCTTAGGACTAACATATTTTTGTGGTTATCTGTTAAGAACAGTTAGTGCTGTATGGGCAAATGTAATGTTGATAATATTTGTTGTAGTAACTAATTTATTATTTTTTATCTTAAAATTTGACTTAAAAAGGCAGGCAGTGCAAGAATTAAAAAATGATAATCCAGGACATGAATTAAAACAAAAATAATTAAATTTTGAAGATTGTTAAATTAAAATACTTTTTAAACTTTATAACAATTTGTTTTAATATACATTAACGATTTGTTAACAAGTAACTTAAGAACTTAACAAAGTGCAAATAGCGCCAACATTCTTATTCATGGACCAATATTTACTATCAATTAATACTTAACAGCCTCGTGTTTATCATTTGACTTCTTCGGTATTGTGAATTAAATGCATACCGAAGTACATAGAAGGTGATTCCATCGTCTCATATTTAATATGTTTTATTTCTAAACATTACCATAGACTGAATGATTTAGAATAATTTTGCTCTAAACATATTATAAAATGAGAAAACACGTATATTTTTATCTCGAAAAATATTTTAATCGGAAAAGGGCAATTTTTAAGATTAGAAGATAAATCATATTGTTCTTACAGAGTCGATGTTTAGTTTGTGAAAATTCTTTTCGCCTTTGTGTTATAACTCTATCTTTTATTAGGAACTTTAGGTTTTCTTTTTGGAGCATCACACCTTATGCTGTGCCTAGGTGCTTAACTTGGTTGACAATAATATTATGATTTACAAGT
This sequence comes from Lycocerus yunnanus, assembly GCA_036346125.1. Lineage (NCBI taxonomy): Eukaryota > Metazoa > Arthropoda > Insecta > Coleoptera > Cantharidae > Lycocerus > Lycocerus yunnanus. Next base: position 125,666 of record JARFIX010000262.1, read on the forward strand.
GATTTCCCATTACCTTTCCTTAACATTGCTTTACCCTGAGTTTTAAATTTTTAATTTTGTACGAACATCGTTTTTTATACAAATACAATATACAAGTAAGAATTTTATTATATTTTTCCAATTTTGCTTATAAACTATTATATTGAAAATTCATTGGTTATTGCTTGCTTTTATATATAATAATAATAATAATTATTGAAAATTGGTTTGATAGTAATAATTAAAGTACTAATCATTTCTTTTTAATTTAAAGAGTATAAAACTTTTAATTAAAATGTTTTCGTATAAATTTTTTCGGGTTAATCAAAATTTACTCAGAAAATTTTTACTTTAGAGATGCTAAAAGTAGGTGGGTATAAGGAACGACACCGAAATTAATACTAAATGATTATTATAATATTAAAAATATTTAAGTGAATATTTAAATGGTCACACCAAGATCAAGGCTACTTTTTGGTGTTGTTTACTATTGAAGATCTACCTTATAAAAAATGTGTTTTAAGTAATGTCGTATTTAATTAAATTTTGATTTTATTTATTTGAGAACATTTCATTTTTACCATTATTAATAAACACATTTTGTAGAAATTGTTGACAAATAAATTAATTTAAATTAATCTAAATCAAAAGATATATTATTTTTTCTGAGAAGTGCTATATGTGCAAAGTGTAATAAAATTTCTTGTAAAATATTATAAAAACACGATGTTTATTGCTATATTAAACCTGTTGTGTACAAGCATTAGAGTGTTGTTTGTAGTTGAAGAAGAATAGCAATTTTGTCAATTCAAACTAATTTTCTATAGCTGAGTTATTTTCAATAAACTACAATGAAAGTGCTATTATTAGTTTTCTTTATGCGTAAGTACCGATTAATTTTAATTATAAAATATCGAACAAGTTTTTATTATTTAGATGCTCATACATTTTGCATTACTGCTGGATTTTCGTACGACGCTTGGGAAGTACCTAATTTGGAAGCAGCAATTAAAAAGAAATGCATTACTGATGACAATCTTGCCAAATTAAATGTGATTTTGAATTCATAAATTTAAATTGAATCACTAACTACTCGTTCTTTTCAGTACGCTTTTGCCGAATTTCAGCAGTGCATATCCGGGGAATTACAGCAGGACTACCTTGATGAATCATTAAATCCTTCGTAAATAATTCAAATTATTGTAACAACTTTAAAAAGACAAATATCTTATGTGTATAAAACATCTTACAATAAATATGACACCATGTTTGGCTGAAAATGAAATTTACCTGCAGAAGTTTTACTCAGCATTTGAAGTTGCTTACGAAGAATCATGCGGAATGAATGGAGTTTCAAACACTCAGTGTATGTTTACCACAAAGTTAATTAAAATATGTTAATAAAACAAGTTTTAGATTTATACGATAAAATTAATCGAACTCGAGTGTTTGCAAATGTGTCAAGGTTCGGTCTGTAATTTTGGTACATGTGATATGGAAAACTTAAATATATTTAAACATTTGGGTAAGGCGTACTTGATCTCAGCAAGCATGCTTGTGTCGGTGAGTTTTCCTCTTATATTCTTTATACCTATATAATTGATAAAAATTTTAGTGATTTGGAATCACTTCAAAGTGTACTACACAATATTGGAAGGTGCATGCAATGAAGAATATTCTCGATTTACAATTTACTTTTCATCCTTTTCTCAAAGCTTGCAATGATTTAGACGCAAGAAAATAACTTTTAAATTTATATACCTCTAAACATTATGTAGCTTAACACAATCACATGTTCATGAGCTGCAGTTGAACGAGCAGATTATTACAAAATTAACAAAAATATCAATAAAATACCTAACCGTATTATTTTAAATGTATAAAATGTTTATCTTTAGTGTAAAAATTAAAGGTTAAATAAACAATAAAACGAAATTATTCGTCAGCTTTCAGCAATGGTTACTACTGTCATCGGACGTTTAATAAAATTAATAATAATAATTTAATTTTAAAAATTTTAATCTAATATTAATTTCCAAAGTTAATAATAATTATAATTAATTTCAATATTAGTCTTAAAGTTTACGCGAATTGTAAGTTATATCATCTACATTGTACATTATCATAAAAATATCAATGGCAGTGATGAGGGCGCAGCAAACTGCACAGTTAGCCAATTAGGAAACTGACCCCCTAGTATGTTAATAATTTTGAAATTATTTTTAGACCGAAATAATGTAGATGCTCTAAATTATACTATTATTCAAATTATTTAATAAATATATAGTATTAGCATTACAAACAAATAAATAATTACTAACTAATTTATAGAAATGATAAGCGCAATAAACCAAATGAGGGATTACTTATTTTAAGATAATAACACACTGTTATGTGTATGTAATAATTTAAATGAGTTCTTAAACTGAAATCGAGTTCATTTATTTTCATCAATAGTAATTATTGATGACCACTTGCACCAACTTTTGCTTAAGCCGGTAATAAGTAAGCCATTGTTAAATTAAACTGGTGCTAAAAATTGAACTACTTCCACCGTAATTATTTTGATTGGCTTAGAGATAAATTCATTAGGTCGTTCTTCATAAAAGATTTTTATTGTGTTTCCATCTAAAATATATCAAAATATTATATGCAAATTAAATTTTATCATTTATTCTTTTCTTTCACATGTCCTGGTCAGTCTTATGATAGTCACAGAAAACGTTTCTTGTCTTCCGCCATGCGGAAGACACGGCTTTTATTTGGCATTTTCGTTAAATTCAGTTATAGAGTTTACATATTTTAACTGTCCCAAATAAGGCGACCTTTTGAGATTTTATGTCGATCCGTAGTTTTTTTACTTCTGCCACCACAAAACCTTCTTATTCGAGACATTCATCTCTGAAAACACATTTTGCTGTTTCAACTTTAAATTAAAATTATCGTTTTAAAGTAAACATTGCATTTTATTAAAAATGGTTCAAACGATTTGTTTTTTAGTTTTTATTTCTACATCTACGTACTATATCATTATTCAATCAGAGTAGAGATTTAAACTGTATTAATGAGGTTTCAGAATGTGAGGTCAGTCGGGAAGCAGGACACCCTCAAAGAATTTTTTCCAATAAAATCTAAATTTAGTTTGTAATAAATCTTGTGTATCACATGGTGAGAAATGTTATTACAATAATATCTTCCACGTTTCCAATTTATTTTAATGAGTATTATAATATTATCACTAAAAAAGTAAAATTCTATATCGGAATTTTAAGTACATTCACGAGATCTCGCATAAAATGTTAAATTGTGCTTGTGTGTTTACAAAAACTGCGTAAACAATTTAATAACCATGTCAAATAATACAGGTGAGAATTACTTATTTTAACAAAATCTTTAAATTCAATAATAATTTGCAAAAATTATACTAAAAAATAATAAGTCTATTACTTACATAGAAAAATGCGAGTATTTATTTTTTAATTAAATAAACACACAAATATTCAATATTCACAAATATTGTCGCTCCTTATTATCCATTTGTTAGTGGTAGTTTCGTTAATAATATAGTATATGGCAAATATTTTTAAGATGTAGAATAACAATAAAAATATTTAAATAAATTTTTTATATTCACTAATATATTCCCAAATATTTCCCTTTATTTTTCGAGCGCCCGATGCATTATGATGCATTTTAAATATTTATAAATTTTCCTTACAGAGTTAAAGTCTATTGACAATTTCGAACAAAAGAAAACGAGCAGTGAAAACGAATTTAAAGTCTATAGAAAAAGATGGTTAATTTTGTTCTTATTCTTTTTGTATTCAATTTCAAATCTTGTGCAATGTATAGAATTTTCAGTAATAGCACACATTATAACAGAATATTATCAAGTTTCTTATGAAGCAGTAGATTGGACAACCATGGTTGCTTCAGTTGTTTATATACTGTTCAGTATTCCAGGAACATATGTGATTGATAAAGTAGTAAGTTACAATAGTAAATTATTACAATTTGTGTTATTAAATTTATGATCATGTGCTCATATTTTAGGGCATTCGAAAAACTATAATTATTGGAATTCTTGGAACATGTTTAGGATCGTGGATAAAAGTAGCTTCAGTACATCCTGATAGATTTTGGTTAATAATTCTGGGGCAAGCCATTGTATCAATTTTTCAAATATGTATTTATCCATTACTTCCAAACTAGCAGCTACGTGGTACGGATACGATCAAATATCTACTGCATGTGGATTAGGTTGTATAGGGAGTCAGGTAAGTTGACTGATGCAGTAAACTCAATAATTTATCTATTCATATCGAAAAGTACATCCAATCGAAAACACAGCTTTTGGAAGTTGAAGTTTTCTAAATTTACTATTTTTATATTGACAAAATCGTTAAAACATGTCCGTAATTTTAGATTGGAGTTGCCTTGTCTTTCATAATTCCTCCATTAATTGTACATCAAGGGGCAGTAGATGTTGAGAAAAGACTTTACATATTGAATATTGCATACGCGATGTTCGCCACCATCATGGTACCGTTGCTAATTATATGTAAGCAGAATTATATTCTCTCCAGACGCTTGATTTAAATTCACTTTTAGTTTTCAGCGAAGCTCCTCCAACACCACCTTCTATCGCACAGCAACATATAATTAATGAAAAACTTGGCAATAATTCTAAAAGTTTTCTCGAAACCTTTAAAACCATAATATTCATCAAACCTTACATGTTCTTTTTAATAATTTATGGCATAAATATGGGCACCTTAAGCCCATTACAAATTTTGTCAAACCAAATTATTTTAAACTTTTACCCTGTAAGTTATATATTTCTACCTTTTTCTTATAAAATTTACATTATTGGTAATTTTAGGAAGCAAGTTATGATGTAGGTATCATCGGCTTATTGCAAACGTTGCTAAGTTTAATTGGTTCAATGGGCGTCAGTTTTCTATTGGATAAATTCAAAAAATTCAAGTATAATTAGCCGTTTTAAAGTTTATGTATGAAATTTTATGATTTCGAAATTTCTTTTTAGAATAACCTGTTGGATAATATATTTTTCATTTTTGATATCCGTAGCTTTATACATAGGAACAATAGATCGAGGACTACCATTTGTATATGTCACTTCAATCTTGATTGGGTAACGTATAAACGTATTTTTCCTTAATGTAATATGAATATGTATATTCGAGTTTTTGAATAACTTCTCGTTCCTTCCCTCCTTTGTCCTTAGCGAGTGTGTAGGATATAGTACCTACAGCAATTTGAATGTACTATTTTCTGCCAAATATTAAGTTACATTTACAACCTCTAAATTAGTCAATTACCAACGTGTTATAATTGTTACGGTGCATGTTATAAAAACGTTAACGTTTTGCAGTTTTGTTGTTCTTATCAATTTTGAGGTTATGAATTGAACTTAAATATTAAACAACATAAAATATTAAGACACTTGTAATTTTTCAGTATTTTTTTTGGTGCTATGATAACGTTGAGTATCGAGTTAATTGTAGAATTTACATATCCAGAAACAGAAAGCGTGTCAACTGGACTTGTTTTTAATTGGATGCAAGTGACAAGTTTAACATTCACTTTTTTGTGCGGGTACATTTTTAGAACGATTGGATTTTTTTGGGCAAGCATGACTATATTAATATTTCTGTTTACGGCAGATTTACTGTTCTTTTTTATTAAATTTGATTTACGAAGAAAAGCTATTCAAGATTCCCAAGGTAAAAGTGAAGTATCTCAGAACTTGTAGAATTTGTTTGTGAAATTGAGTTTATGTACATACTATGTAATATGTACACTACCGTCCATAAGTTTAATTGACCTAGAGAAAATATTAATTATTTCAAAATATAATGTAGTTTAAATGGTTATGAAATTTTGTTTAGATAAAATAGTCAAATAATATGTAAACTTCATTGGTAAATCATAAAATCGATTTTAAGCAATTGTATTTTTTAAAATTTTGCAATACGATTTATCTTATTGTATTACATACATATATATAAACGAAATACATATCATTTTTATTTACGAGCAATTCTATCTCAATATATAATATAATACAAGTTTAATTTAACTTAAACGAATTAAAACTACATCATTCAAACTAACGATCTAATTTATTATTATATCACTCAAACTAAATAATTTGTAATGACGTAGTATTTAATATCCAATTTCTGTAACTTGTTTAGTATAATGATGTAATAATTATGTACAATATGTATATATTGTTTATCAAAATAATATATAACATTATTAACCTCTGAAATTAAAGTTGAAAGCTCACGAATAATTTTGTTTCATTATTTGTTTAACCCATTCGTTTTTTCATTCATATATTGTTTATCGTATAACATGTTTGTAATATTCCTTCCAAAGGATCATTTTAAAAATTTGAAAACACAAAAGGACAAATATTTTATATTCAAAACAAAGTAGGGTGTAGACAACTAACTATTTGAATGGTTTATTTTAGATTTTTAAAATTTTCTGAAATTATTTCCTAAAAATTTAATCCAAGAATAAAATAAACCATAATCAAACAACAAATTTCGGCATTTTAAGTTAAAATTAGAAATTTTAAGCAGTTTTTAAAATTTAGTACTCGAATTAAGTTTAAGGAAATATTGTACTGCTTAGTGCCCGAAACTAAAATCTTGCACAAGACACACGAAAAGCTAGTCACGGTGCTGTTTGGAATTGGTTACGATCCAACATTCAGAGTGACAGAAAGCATTTTTATATAATATATAATATATAAAATATAAGTATTTTGTATTTAAATATTTAATTCAAATATATTTTGTATTTCAAATTCATAAACCAATGTATGTATTATGTAATTTGTATTTCAAATGCACAACATCAATATTTTGCCCAACCTTGTTTGCGCATAGATGCTTTTAATCCAATTCCTTTTCCTTATGGCCTCGTTCATCAATCGACTTGATGTCAAAAGAGTGATTGGAAGTATCTTATAACTAGGTGCTAAAATATTAACGCTTCTTCATTTGACTGCGTCAATACAGAACCTTTGCAGTGAATTATCAAATATGTACTGGTTAAATGGCTGAAACATTGACGTTGGTAGGTAAAAGGATAAAGCTATGTAACTATTTTCAACATGGGACCAAAGCTAATTTATAAAATAAATAAGTTAAACTCCATCGTCCGATACTGCACTCCCTACTGATAAAGTATCCACACAGCAGCCTTAAGCGTAAGGATGTGAACAGGACTGGAAGTTATAGTTTAAAATTTATAACCTAAATTAAAAAGGTAAAATTGAGCTAATTAGTTGTCTTGTACTAACCGATGACCGATAACCGCTACAGTTTTTTATTATTTTAAGATTTTTTATATCAATTTAAAATTTATCATATAACTCTTTTCCTGCAGTTTAATACTTCGCGATGAGTGTTGCTAAGCTTCAATCTCATATATGTATACCTAAGCAGCATTATATTGCGAGTTAAACTTAGAAATTGACAAATGATAATCTTTACTTCTTCTACAGAATATGATGATATGAAAGAAATTTAATTGAGAAGGATCAATGATAACAGATCAAGAGTATGTACACGGTTTTTGATCTCGCATTATACCTAGTCGTGCCTTATAATGCGAAATCAGGTATGTAGTCAAGGGTTTCTCTGGAGACGATAATTATTGTAAGGTCTAAGATAATAATTGAGAAATGATTGATACTAGTATAAGTTACTAAATTTGAAAATAATCCTTGTTTAGATATCTTAAAATGCTAACATGACTAGCAGTAGCTATTACTTTATTATTATAATAGTAATAACACGTAAATGGTAAATAATTTATAAAAATTAATTTTTTCAAAGGTAGATGTTAAAGAGAAAAAATATATTATAAGAAATCGCAATTTCAAATTAAATTATTATTTGACATCCAGCACATTTTGATTTTAATTGCAGTAAAAATAAAATGTATTGTGTATATTTTTATATATATTTTTTTATGTATTATAACAAAGTGCACTTTAATTTTTTATAAAAAATTTATGTTTACTTGTAACAATAGTATATTACATACGAGGCGGAAAGCAAGTCATTACTAACTGAGGTTGTTCTGCTGACCGACGGCGAACCGGAGGTCAGCAATTACCAGTTAGTAATGACGTTACCTCGAAGCGTATCTATTTTATTCGCAATCGCGAAGTTGGGGTTGGTTTAATGGAAATAATGCGTTTTCAAATTTATATTAAGTTATGTCATATTTGACATTTGTATCAGCGCCTCTACTTTTAATAGCTCATATCACGTTAGTGATAATTATTTTAGTAGGCGTCAAAGCAAAATTACCGTGCGTTTTTTGACAATAATTAGTATTATTGTTTTGTCGCTTTGTGATTATGAGTGAATTATCTTGTACTCCACCAGAGCTTCGAGAAGTTGCAGAAAATGCAGTAGGTGATTTGTTACCCAACAAAAGTAAGGCAAGGTATGAAAAGCCTACAAAGCTTACATGGATTCGTTGCAATAAACAAGCACGGAATAATTCAGAAAGTGTGGTGCTTGCTTATTTTAGTGAATTGTCGAAAGACAAAAAACCTTCTACGTTAACTCTACGGGCAACTTATTCAATGCTACGAACAACATTCAATATTAAAGATAATACAGATATTTCAAAATTTGCGAAATTGAGAGCTTTTGAAGAAGCAAAATGTTGGGTTCAAGCCAAAATCAGGTGTTTTACATAAAACTGAAATTGATAGATTTTAAGTGATGCGCCTATAGAATTTCTTCTACAAAAGGTAAAATTATAAATTTTGTACTCACATACAATGAACATAATTGTTTAAACTTTCTAGGTTGCTTTAATAATCGAAGTTAGCGGTGCATGCCGAAGTGATCATTCTATGTGAACTATCATTCTCGATCATTCTTAATAACGCGCCCGGAATGGATTGTAATTGTTAAAGAATACGTAAATCTTCGGAAGAAAACTTGTAAACATTAGTTACTCTTAAGTAATCTTCTTATATTTTCAATAATTTTCAAAATTGCATAATATTCCATAATAAAATTATTTAAACTTTCTAGGTTGGTTTTATGATAAGCTAGGCTAATCTAGGTTGCACTTCTGGTGTCATGTAGCAAATAAAGTGTGACGGTGTAGCCAATCGTCAGAAGACTTCTACGGTTCCAAACTGCGAACCCTGACTGTAACAAATAAATTTTAACAAGAAAATGAGAAAGTATTATAGGACTTACCATAAATAAGTATTCAAATGTCACAATATGTACTTATACATCAATAATTTGAACGATAAAATGCCAGGAATTGTTAACAAAACTTTTCGATGTCGAAGCTTAAACTTATCGGATTATCCAAATATTTTTTAAACTAGCAACAAATAAATCTTAGCGAAAATTTAAAAAAGGGCTATCACTTGCAATAAGCAATTATTCTAATTAAAATGTTTTATAATTTGCACGCCCAATTATGATTTCTAATTATTGTTATAACCTAACTATATTTGACATTTGCATCAGCGCTTGTATTTACGTTAAAACCACGCCCATTTTTCATTACTGACCGGTCACGTGGTATAACGAGTGAATAATTTCATTACACACCGGTTGATATTAGTAGTTAAAATTGGTCACTTTCAAACTTTTTAAAAGTCGGGAAACGAGCAATTACCGACCGATTGCGAATAAAATTCTATTTCCTGCTTTGAATATTATTATTATTTTGTGTACTGTAAATTTTCTGCTATTTATATTTATAATTTTATGCTAATTATTTGATGATTTTTAATACATCTTAAATAAACGGAAGTAAGTCCTTTTTTCTTATTATAATTAATTTAAAAGTTACGATATTTTTAACACCAATTTATTCCAAAATTTTACTCTTAACTAAATAATATTAATTTAACAAGTTGATAATAATTATTATTTTACTAATTGAAAATTATTTCAATTCGGTTGAAATGAGGTGACGCATTATTTTCTAGTTAAGTTAATTATTATAATATAAAAACATTTACCTTATTTGTCGAGAAGAAAAATTTTCATTAAATAAAGCATAATATGCCATATTTTCTATATTATAGAAAATTTTTAAATTGATTTATCATCAATCGCTGATGATAATTTAATGAAATTCAAAGTTAAAAAATCGCGAGAAAAAACTACTTGTTTTCAAATAACCTCCAGTTTGTTTATTATCGCCCCTGTGTTATTGTACATACATATATATTTTTGTTATGAAAAAGAGAAAATTGTAGTGGAAAATTAAATAAATATATAAAACCGATGCTTGATATTTTTACCCCAGTCTTATAAAAAAGTTATCTATTGAAAAACTAAATCTATAAAAAAACTAGCTATTTTGGGCTTTGTAAACCCTCTTAAATGCATCCCCAAAGTTTATGGAGTTTAATTTATTTTTAGTCCACCCCCTACAATCCGCCTTCTTTTAAGATTTAATTTTTTTAACAACTTTTTCAATATTTATTATTTTTTTAAATATTTGTTAATTAATTCAAAGTAGTTCGTTTTGCAACGATTTATTTAAGTGATATTTCCTTTGGCAGCCAATTTACAGCTGCCAATTAGCTGTATAACGGCTGTGATAGCTTTTTGGAGAAGCTTTTACGGTAGCTGTCACAGCTTGTATCGGGAAATAAATTAAAAATATAAAATTTTAAAATATAGTGCTCTTCGGGGCAATGGGGTTTCACAACCATAAACAGAAGAACCAACTTGACAATAAGGTATCGTTTCCACTCGAACATTTATGCGGCGTAAGCTTCTAGCCAAATCTAACTTCCTTAAAATAAAACAATTTTGTTTTGTCAAAATTGTACATGCGAGAGGGGTTTGATAAGTCGGTGACTTTTTGCATAAAAAATATTTTTTCGGCAAAAAAAAGGTTCATTTAATAATAATAATAATAATAAAAATTTTATTTTATTTTAAGATGCTTTTCTCAGCAACAATAAATACATACGTGCGATCGCTGCTAAAATTTGAAAATCAAAGTCTATCTAATCGCACATATTTTTCGTTTACTCAAGCAATAATATCGCTTTTATATTCCATAAAATTAAAAACTTACATTTCAAAATATTCATGCAACTGATTTCCAGCTTCAAATTGTTATGTCATCAAAACTTACACCAGATATTTTCACTATATATGGTGAGCATTTAATATGTATTTTATAATTTGATTTAAATGAGAAAAATAGAATTTAATCTGTTATGATTAATTTAATTTAAAATTTAAAGGAAGAATTAAATTTCATAGAACTTTAAGTAGAAAATTTCAGTTAATTAGATATTTAATGTCGAATTTAAGTTAACCTCAAAATTAATTTGATATTTTATTAGATTTGTTATGTTTAATATGACAGACATTCAAAATTAAATTATTTACATTTAAAATTCAAACAACCCTATTTTCAGTTAAATAGTCCATAAGTGAATTATATGTTTTGAAAGTCATTATAAATTATAATATATTTTTCCTAATAGCGGCATCGTAAGTGCATCATTATGACCTATATGCGGAGCGGCGTAAGTGGAACTTTTGTCTTATGTACAAGTTGCCATGGACAGGGTAATAATTATTTACTTTTTTCCTAGGAAAATAAGTAAATAACGAAATATATGTAATAGACAGAACATTTATTTATGCTCAATAATGGTTAAAGTAGTCTACTATAACTAATTGATTAACGCAATTGAAAATTTTATGAATTTATTTAATAAATAATTAATTTAAACATAAAGAACAAAACATTATTTGTAATTAATTTAAACATAAAGAACTGAACATTATTTATTTACATGAAAAGTGAAAGAGCAATTAGAACAATTGGAAATATTTATTAGAGAATCCTTCTTTTTCAAATTTTTTGTTAATGTGGAAGTTGAATTTGACTCTTGAACCATAATATTATTATTTGCAGTTGAAGGCTGCATTTCCGCTAAAGTGACTGATTGGTTATTATTATACAAAATTTTATTGGCCACCTCTACTTTATTTCCTATGGAATCTGCAACATAACTTTCCGCTATTGTTGCAGATTTCCACCCCCATGCCGTTTTAGACCAAGGACATCAATTCCGGTATTTGCTAACAATGTCGCAGATGTTCTTCGGAAAGCATGTCCAGTATAAGACATTGGATTTTTAAATTTAGAAATTTCGCGATCTGACTAGGTATTCTTGAAAAGTATTTTTACCAACCGGCTGATTAATACATTGTCCTGCTTGATACCTCATAAAGAATCGCCGAAGATCAGTATTTTTTGGTCTGGCTTCAACATATTTTCGAAAAATTGCAAGAAAATGAATATTGTCGCCATCTTTATCGACTATAGTAAACGTACGCGGAATGTTGTTTTTTGTGTCAGGTATATTAACTATTACAATGTTATTCGTATCTTCAATATCATCTATCGTCATTTTGACCAGTTCGTCTGTTCGACAAGCTCCAGCCAATCCCATTATTGTAACCACCTGAAATTAAATAAGTTACGTATCTATTATACAGCAAATATTAAAAAGATATTACATACCTTCATCATTAGGTAGATATCATCAGATGCCTCAATTAAAAATTTATCAATTTCTTCCCTACTAAATACTTTTGATGTTTTTGGCCGATAGCCATCATTTTTTCTTTTCAGGAATGCTTTCAGTTTTGGGTACTTCGAAATATCTATATCCTCGTTGATAAATATAGTTGTCTTCAGCATCGAGTATTGCACCACAAGCTTGCTGGGGATTTCAGTATCTCTGATCTTTTTAGAAAATAAGCCAATAGTACGTTTTCAACAACACAATTAATTTTTTTCTCCATGCACCAGTTCTTAAAAACGTTGTACGTCATTTTATACCTTTTTTATTTCTCTGGGAGCAGTGTATAGCAAGCGATATTTGCTGCCTCTTCTATGTCTGCACTAACATTCGAGTTTTTATCCATATTTTTCAAATAATATTGTTAAATAAAAAATGTTGAAATATTTTTCGATTAACAACAATTTTTTGTTTGTTTATATCGCTAACACCATAGTAACAAGGCGTAATGCCAACTAATATGCAAAAATATTAATTAATTGTTTGACATTTAATACATAAGGATATTATAGTAATACATAATGTAACTATTTAATTTTAAATTTTTGGCCGCTATTAGGAAAAACGTTGTATGAACCACGGTGCGTAGTGCTTTTGCGATCTCGAATAATTTTGTGAGCTTCGGCCCGCCTCAGCTCACAAACATTCTCGACCGCAAAAAAGTAGCACTTACGCCCCTTGGTGCATAAATAACTATTTTCCCGCTACTGTTGACGTAAGTATGCCTTATGTCCATAGTTACAATAGACGTAAGCTGATCATAACATTTGTTTATATAATTTTCGTTGACGACGGAACTTAATAGTCACTTACACTCCTAGGAAAATAATAAAATAATGATAAATTAATATTTTAGGAGTATTTATTTGTGAAAATTAAATGTACAATTTAAAAACGAGGAATTTTTTATAATTACATGCTCGTTTTCCAGAAAATCAGTCCCACACAAATTGTATTACAAAGCAAACTTAGAAAATAAAAGTAACGAAATGAAAATTCGAATTCGAGTTATGACAATCGATGTCAAAATTGTTTTTAAAATAATTACATTAAACTGGTACATTGCAGTAGCGGGAAAAATATAATAAGCTACACGGCATGTAAGAACTATTAACACTCTCGGAAGGTAATATAATCCTCGGCTTCCGCCTCGGATTATATTAACCTTCCTTGAATGTTAATAAGGTCCTTACATCCCTAGTAGCTTAAATAACTATTAATGCTCCCATTAGATTAACGGAGCAATTAGTAAATTCGGCGTTAATGAAAATATTAAAAATCAGCTCTAATTGAACATTTTTAAAAATAATTAAAATAATTCATGTTTAAATAAAGATGTATTATTTACACCAGATATTAATGGAATACTGCTTTAATAAATACATTTATTACTTTATATAAATAAGGTAATAAATATGTTATAATGCATTACTATATTATATTAAAATTAATAATTACTCTCTTATTTACAGAACTGACAGGTATAATAAATGTAATGAGAAATTACTTCATTTTCTGACAAAACAAATAGTTATGTGTAATGTACAAATTTAATTGAATTTTAAACTGAAGAAAAGTTTTTTTATTTCCATAAATAGGAATTATTATCGCCGGTAATAAGTAAGCCATTGTTCAATTGACCTAGTGCTAAAATTTGAACTACTTGCCTCACTATTTTATTGGCTTTGGGGTGTATTCTGTAAGCCATTTTTATAAAAATCTTTCCCAAAAGGTCAGATTATGTTCCCATTTATAATAATATCAAAGTATTTGTGCTAACTAAATTTTATCACTATTTTTTGTTCTTGTACCACGTGTTCTGGCCACTCTTTCTGATGCTGTCAATAAGAATAACAAAGGCTTCTCGGTCTTCAACAATAGCTTTTTATTTTGAATTTCTTTTAAATATCAGTTGTATTTTTAACTGTAGAAAATAGGTCATCTTTCAGCATTTTATGGTAATCGGTAATTGTTTTCTGCTTATATCCACCACAAAACCTCTTTATTAGTTATAATAATTGATCTACGCATCTTATTCGAAGCGGTTTTCATGAAGACACATTTTGCTGTTTCAACTACAGATTCTTTATAATTATGGATTCTTATATTTAAGAGAACAATCACATTTTATTGAAAGTGGTTCGACCCATCTCAATTAGTACTCTTAAATCTATATCTGAATCATCATTCAATCGGAGTAGGGAAGAAATTACAATTGTGAAATTAGGCACCCTTATTTTACTTTATAAAAATGTTTTAGAACTGAGATAACTATTATAATACATACTGTCATGTTATCAACTTAAAAACTAGAATAAATAACCTTAATAGAGAAAATTGCATCTTCGGGTAGAATTCAGTAACCTCGGTAGATAAAATTGTATCTTCGGATGGAAATTTATATAACGGTTTGATAATATTTGTCATGTAGCAGTTGTAAAGGTTCATGGAATACCATTAGAGCCATTTAAAGTACAAAACGTCATTTTATAAGTTGTCGGAAACAGTTAGCGTCCAGGAAGTTGAATTTCACTGCTACGGGTGTCACATATTAAAGTTGGCAAAATTTTGCATATTCAATATTAGCGTGCACATTTCTTGTCACCTTTGCACATAATCCAAAATTCTAAAAGATTAAAATAATGCCAATATGAGCAAAAGAAAATTTCATCCTTCGGGAAACCTAAAAAAGATAGATTTCAGTAATGTAACAAATTGTAATTGGATCATGAGGCATACCAAAAGATGCGTAATAATTTGTAGAACGATTTGCAATCCAAGTGAGGATGGTAGCTTACAAATTGAATCTTCACCATTGTAAAATGTGAAATTTTAACCTACAAATATGTCAGAATTTTAGATTTAGTGATTAAGTTGTTAATAGGCTAAGGATTTGAGTAAAATTAGTGTTGAAGGAAGAGGAATTAAAAGCTAAGTGTTATGTAAGTGGTTAGGATAGACAAAGTGTGTGAAAATTAACATGGGGTGCAACGAAAGAATCCATACTTTGACGTTCGATTATGGAGCAACCGCTGCAGTTAGAATTTTTCTAACAATTTTGTGGGAAACGGCTCTGAAGTCTTTAATTTTCGTGTAAGTTTCATGGACATCCGTGGGATGAGTTTTCTAAACCAATCACGTACGAGCATTTTCGGAAAAACCCATAAAAAACAGTTGAATTTTCCGATTTTATGTGCCTCTCGATGCGAAAAATGCGTTTAGTAGAGCCGTTTCACTCGTCTAGTGAACACGTACAAATTTTGGCTCCTGAGAAAAATAAAAACATGAAAGTTAACCAATAAAAATAATTTTTCGACATGCATTGTACAATTTAAAGTGACGATATGGATAATTAAAATAATTTAAAGTGAATTCAAGAAAGTGCATTGGAGAAAAAGTAAACAAATAAAATTTGTCATACGTACCTGCGTAAATGTTAAAGAAAAGTTGGAACGAGGTTATGTTTGGAACTGCTGACCGCAAAGAGGGATCGATGACCTACATAATCAGCTGTTATGTTCGCACGGGTTAGTTTATCAACAAAATTAAATTTGAACAATAAAATTTTTGCACCATATTAGATATAATTAATTTTAAGTAAATTTAATTCAAATGATCACTTGTTTACTTAGTTTTAAATCACAAATACATTTCACAATTCAACACACATTTAGCTTAATGTAAGATGCGTCAACAAAGAAAGATTTCTTTGTAATCTGGCTACGTCGGTGCCATCTGTAATCACATGTAAGCATCTTAATCCAATACAAAGTTTTATTACGAAAGGTCAAGATTTGTAGCATTTTATTTGAAAATCTCGAAACAATTCAATTCAAAATAACAAAGTCAAAGTTTAATCAAGATTCCTGCACAGCTAGACAAGTAAGTACATGCGAGGTAACAGTTTTATCTACAATTATTCATTTCAATTTAATTCAAATTTGCATTCAACAATTTTATCTTTAAAATCTATTATAATTATTTACAACGACCATTACATTACAATACATACAAATCGGTCGATAACCAGCACACGGTCAAAGATGTTATTTTTGAGTAAAGGTATTGCTGTAGTTTTCATCTAAGGGTTCAGGATTTTTCCAGTAAAATCTAAATTTAGTTTAGAATAAATCATACATAGTGTGAAATCTCTTTCAATAATTACTTTTACATTTCCAGTTGATTTTAATGAGTACTATAATATTATCAGGAACTAATTAAAATTATAAATCACAATACATTACACTTGCATAAAATGTAAACTGTGCGTGTGTGTATACAAAATTACGTAAACAATTTAATAGCCATGACCAATAATATAGGTGAGAATTACGCATTCTAACAAAATCTTTAAATCCAATAATAATTTGCAAAATATTATTAAAAAATAAAGTACTACTGTATATTACTTAGTGAAAATATGCAGTATTTATTTTTAATTTTTTTCAGAAAAATATAACATTTTATTTAAAAAAAATTTAACAATAAATTATTCTTTTATTATTGTGTATAATATGTGTGCAATCCTAAACTATTTTCTAACATATCTTTCTACTGTCGATATTATTCATATTTGTTCGGCCTTCAGCCTCTCTCATAATTGATTACATATGTTACCCATATCTATATTCTTCAAAAATTAGAAGGCAATATTTAAGGATGCAATGAAAGTAGAATATTTTAAGCATTTATTAGAATTTTACATCAATTTTTTAAAAAACCTAATTTGTGTGAAGTCGTTTAGTAATGAAAGCAGGTAAGTGACACTGAACGACGCAACGGACGTCGTGAACAGGAAGCAATTGCATTGGTTGCTGAATAACGGTATAACGCGGTAAAAAAATATTTGTTTTTGTAATATAGCATGCAGGTACACACAAAATTTAGTCGTTTCTCAACCTAGAGAAATATTTATAGTATAATGTATATATAATATATATAATATAATAGTCACATGGCCATCAACTACGACGCTCTTTTACAACCAACATTAGAGATAATCCAATCTTGTATCAACATCATTTTTAATGCATCCTTTTATTTTAAGCTAGACTACTTATATATGTATTCCCCAAATATTGCCTCTAATTTTTCAAACGCTTATTACTTTATGCGTATAGACAAAATTTCTATAATATATTGTATATTATTAATATTTATAATTTTACCTTTTAGAGTTCAAGTCTATTGACAATGCCGAGAAAAAGAAAACCACCAGCAACGATAACGAATATAAAGTCTATAGAAGGAGGTGGTTAATTTTGGTTTTATTTATGTTATTTGCAATTTCCAATCTTGTGCAATGTATGGAATTTTCGGTGATAGCACACATAATAACAAAATATTATCAAGTTTCCTATAACGCAGTAGATTGGACCACCATGATCGTGGCAGTTGTTTATGTAGTATTCAGTATTCCTGGAACATACTTGATTGATAAAGTAGTAAGTTACTTTAGCAAATTTCCCTTTGTGTTAATAAATTTATGGTAATATGCTCATATTTTAGGGCATTCGAAAAACTATAATTATTGGAATCCTTGGAACATGTTTAGGATCGTGGATAAAAGTTGCTTCGGTACATCTTAATAGATTCTGGTTAATAATGCCAGGGCAAGGCATTGTATCGACTTTTCAAATATGTATTTATCCATTACTTCTTAAACTAGCAGCTACGTGGTACGGATACGATCAAATATCTACTGCATGTGGATTAGGTTGTATAGGGAGTCAGGTAAGTTGAGTGATGCAGTAATGGGGTATTAAACTCAATTTAGCTATGTAGTATAATATCTAAGACCTGGAAAATCCTTTAAAGTTGGATTTTTTTAATTTACTATTTTTATATTGATAAAACCGTTAAAACGTATCCGTAATTTTAGATTGGAATTGCCTTGTCTTTTATAATTCCTCCATTAATTGTACATCAAGAGGAAGTAGATGTTGCGAAAAGACTTTACATATTAAATATTGCATACGCGATGTTTGCTACCATTATGATACCGTTGCTAATTATATGTAAGCAGAATTATAATCTCTCCAGACGCTTGATTGAAATTCACTCAAACTTTTAGTTTTCAGCGAAGCTCCTCCAACACCACCTTCAATCGCACAGCAACATATAATTAATGAAAAACTTGGCAATAATTCTAAAAGTTTCCTCCAAACCATTAAAACCATAATATTCATCAAGCCTTACATGTTCTTTTTAATAATTTACGCCATAAATATGGGCACCTTAAGCCCATTACAAATTTTGTCAAACCAAATTATTTTGAGCTACTACCCGTAAGTTTTATATTTCTACCTTTCTGCTATAAAGCTTACAATATTAGTATTTTTAGGAAGCAAGTTATGATGTAGGAGTCATAGGCTTATTGCAAACGTTGATCAGTTTAATGGGTTCAATGGGAGCCAGCGTTATATTGGATAAATTTAAAAATTCAAGTATAATTTATTACTTTTAAAATTTATAATATGTGAGTGTTATAAATTCTAAATTTTTTTCAGAATAACTTGTTGGATAGTATATTTTTCATACTTTATATCGATAGTTTTATACATTGGAACAATAGATCAAGGATTATCAGTTGTATATATAACTTCAATTTTTATTGGGTAATGTATTATGTCTTTTATATAGTCATCTTCTGCACTAATTTTGTAAATCTCAAAATTAAAGCTGTTTTAAGTACTAAATTAATTTGAATATATTTACTGCGCATATTGAGTTGCATTTACAACTTCTAAATTAAACAATTACCAACATTTACAAATTGTTACGTTACATGATATTAAACGTTAACGTTTTGCTTAATTTTGAGGTTATGAATAGAACTTAAATATTAAACCACATAATATACTAATACACTTGTAATTTTTCAGTATTTGCTTCGGTGCTATAACAACGTTGAGTATCGAGTTAATTGTAGAATTTACATATCCAGAAACAGAAATCATATGCACTGGACTCGTTTTCAACTGCATACAAATAATATCTTTGGCATTCACTTTTTTGTGTGGATACATTTTTAGAACGATTGGATTTTTGGGCAATCTTAACTATATTAATATTTTGTTTACAGTAGATTTACTGTTCTTTTCATTAAATTTGATTTACGACGAAAAGCTATTCAAGATTCTCAGAATAAAAGTGAAGTAGTTTGTCAGGGCTAATAGAGTAATGAAGATTATAATAATTATTAATGTATTCATTTTCCTTATTTTGTACAATACTACTGTTTATAAATTAATCAATGTTGAAATGCATTCGAATCAACAAGTTTTCAAAATTTGCGGTTAATATAACGTTAAATGAACGTGTAATAGTTTTAATTTTATCTCTAAAAAACATGTTGTTAAACTGTTTATGTGCTACTTGATAAAAGATAGGTAATTTAATATCGTACTGCCCATTTTATTTTGTATGTACAATGCATTGGATTAAATACAGGTCTTATATTATGATCAATATTTAATTTTGTAAAACAAATGTTAACATATCAAAACGACTGTACATTAATTTGATAAATTAAAAGTTTAAAAATCTAAATAGTGGTTTCAGTCAGTTGTGTAATTTGTTATTCAAAACATTAGGTTAATACATCAGCCGAGCGCCTTCTGCATTAGGTTACAAATGCAAGTAGCAGTTTGTAACATGGACTGCATAAACCTTCCATGTTACCGGTTTTAGGTATTATTCAAGAATTTGTCATCTTTAGACATGCATTGATTCAGTATTAAATCATATCGGGTTATGCTACCTTAGTTTATGTCCACACTCTAGTAATATTGGGAGCAAGCCCTGTATCTATCCTGCATTGTAGTGAATATCATGTAAACCGTGCATATCATGCTGATCCATAAGTACATAATGCGAGGAATTTTATTAAATTAAAATTATTCGTGTTCAGATAAGAAAATTTAGAAAATATGATCATCAACCCAGTAAATAATCGACTAGTGCTATGCCAACGAGAAGAACACTTAAAACAAATTTATCAATGTGATAAAAGTACCATAATTTTAACATTTTTTTTGTTTAATAATTTTAAATTGTTACATTTTTTTATTGCAACATTCAAATTTTACATTATAGTATTATATGTCTTCATCCTTAAAAATATTGTTTTCATTTTTGTGGTTGTTAGTTCTTTGAATATAGCTTTATTATAATTTATGTTCCCTTTCTTTATTTTAAAAATTTTTAGAAGCGCTAGCTTAGATCTAAAAAAATTACTCCCATCACTTAACACTAATAAATCTACCAAATCTTATTAATTATTTATTATAAAAATTATTTTGAATTAATACTCTAAGAAAATGAAAAATAGGAGATGTCCCGTGAAGACAAAATTACAACAGAGATGCTGAGACTTGGAGGAGATACTATGGAAAAAATGATCGGACTATTGCTTAACAAGTGTTTGCAAGAAAATAGAATACCTGAAAAATGGTATAACGCAGAAGTTATCCTCCTATTTAAAAAAGGAGATATATCAAACATAGGAAACTATCGCCCTATCAGCTTGCTATCCCACCTCTACAAACTTTTCACAAAAATCCTCACAAATCGACTATCAAAAAAACTGGACTTCTACCAGCCGGTAGAACAAGCAGGATTCAGGAAGGGATATAGTACCATCGACCACCTCCAAACTATACGCACTCTGATTGAAAAAAACAACCGAATACAACATACCCGTTCATCTAGCCTTCGTGGATTTCCATAAAGCGTTCGATACGATAGAATCATGGTCTATCCTAAAGTCAATGAATAAAGCCAGAATCGACTCTAGATATGCGGCAATTATAAAGGACATCTACCAAAATGCGACAATGCATGTCAAGATCGAAGAAGGCATAACTACTAATAAAATTAAGATACAGAGAGGAGTTCGTCAGGGAGATACCATTTCGCCAAAATTATTCACCTTAGTCCTAGAAGATGTTTTCAAAAAGTTAAAATGGGAAGAGAAAGGTATAAAAATAGATGGAACTTATCTCAACCACCTACGTTTTGCGGACGACATAGTCCTCATCTCAAGCAACCCAGATGAACTGAAAGAATTGCTACAACAGTTGAATCAAACATCTGCAGAAATAGGATTGGAAATGAACATCAGCAAAACCAAAATGATGAGTCCAAGTGATATCCAACTTCAAATTGGAAACCATGAGATAGAAAACGTGGACGAATATATATACCTGGGTCATGCTATTAGGTTGGGAAAGGAAAATCAAGGAGCAGAAGTGACCCGAAGAATAGGACTCACCTGGGCCGCCTTTGGCAAGCTACACTACATCCTGAAGAGCAAAGATATCCCGATAAATCTAAAACGTAAAGTATACGACTCCTGTGTTTTGCCAGTAGCCACCTATGGCATGGAGACAATGTCTCTAACAAAACGACATGCCAATAAAATAAGAACGACGCAAAGGAGTATGGAACGCGCAATGCTCGGAATTTCTCTACGAGACCACATCAGAAATGAGGAAATCAGGAAAGGAACTAAGGTTACAGACGTGATGAAACGCATAGCGGAGCTAAAGTGGCGCTGGGTGGGGCATGTCGCGAGACAAGAAAATGATAGATGGACAACCCGAGTAGTACAGTGGCGGCCACGTGAAACAAAGAGAAGCAGAGGTAGGCCACAAAGACGCTGGACGGACGACATCAAGGAAACAGCTGGAAAGAGATGGTACCAAATAGCCCAAGACAGAAAAGAGTGGAAAGGTTTTGAAGAGGCCTACGTTCAGGAGTGGACGAGAAGGCTGAAGAAGAAGAAGAAAAACTCTATTATGACAATCGGTGATTAACTAATTAATCACCAGATATCTCTTTTATTGTGAAGTAGCCTGCATTTTGAAAATTAAAAAATAAAGTTGTGTTCGATTGCGCTGTAATTGATTTAAAATAAAATTTTATAGTCAAAAATGTACTTTATCGATAGTTACCGTGCCATTTTGAAAATAAAAATTAAAGTTTGCAGTTGCTCTTAATTTGTGCTGCCTTGTGCCGTAAATAAAAAAATTGTGTTTTGAAAAATTAAATTTTTGTGACAAAAAATTGATTGTTTGGACATAAAATTTGCGGAATTTGGTTAAAAACGGCTTTAAAAATTAATTTGAAATGCAATTTGGACCAAAATGCAAATGATTAATATTACTACAGTTATTCTCGGAAACCACGACTCGGTATTACTGAATTACTGTTCATTATTAATCGGAAATTTCAGGTTTCAGAATTTTACTTAATTCCCATATACACCTATTGCACTCATACTCGTATATACTATAGCCACTAATTATTAATTAATTGAAGGTCGAAAATAATCAGAAGTTTACAATTTTTATTGAAATTGTCAGAATTAAGAAATTTTATATGACTAATCAGCTAATTGCATTGATACCTGCATAAAATTGTAATCTTACGTTAGCATTTAAGGTAAAACTGGAATTAACAAATTGGATTCAGAAAGTGTATGTACTATAAGGTTTATAATAATTTAAAATAAATTGAAAAAAATTTGCTTATCCGTAAAAATTTGAGTTCACCTACATACATTTTAATATAGATAAGTCACGCTGACTAATATTCATATAGTATAACAGCTTTCTAATTAAACTAAAAAGTTAGGTTTAACCTAGAAAATTTAGTTCAATTGCAGCTTCGAATCTTACATCTTCTTCTCCCTTTCTACATTTTTCGCCTAAAATTATTAACGAAAAGCGAAAATTTAGAAATCCGATAGTAAAACTTTTTTTTACTAAAATTTTAGTAAACAAACAACATAAAATAAAAACTATAATAAAAATATAATGATCTGTAAAGTGTTTATATAATTATAACTTTATAGATAACTAATTTCTATTATAAATAAAATTATTAGATTATTGATTTTATCTTATGAGAGATAATTTTATGTTTATGTCCATGAAAATTAAGATTAGCAATTAATTTTACTTTTAAAAATCTACGAAATACAAACTGCTGATAACAACATAATTTATTAAAATCTTACTTATACACATATTTTGAATTATTGATTTTACTGAATTACTGATTTTTTAGCTTTCAATTTAAAATACTAAGTCTTCATTTGGTGCAGTAATTAATTCCGGACAGAGTGTCCGGTAAATTAAAAATAGAAAAACAAGTCACTTCCAAAGAATATGGTACTAATTCGTTCCACTATAGTTTAATATTCCAAAAATCTTAATCGTAAGCTTTCCAAAAATAGCTTTCCGATGCTTTTTCGAAATCAACATAGAAATATGAAAAAGTAAACAAACAAATAACCTTTCTTTACATTTATATAGTACATACATATTCCGGCTCTTTGGATGCCGAAGTTGTCTACCCGTTTCGTCAAGACGGTATCCTGGCATTTAATACCTCAAATATGTTACTAGCACCTTATCAGAGGACCACCGGCTTTACGTGTCTTCCAAAGTACGGAGACGGTCACAACAAAGTCAGTCCCTGTCCATATTCAAACTGGGCACCTTAGCAGTTGATCGCTCTAACAACCAGGCCAACAACCGTCTTTTGTTTACATTTCAAAGAAAAACTGCTAAATTTTTATACAAACTAAGAGAGATGAAACTAGAGGGTTTAACAGATTATGATTCTAAAAACAAGAGCTATGTTTTTGAAGAAAACAGATCAAGAAACGAAGTAAATATTGAGGAGGACCATTATTATGAAAGGTTACGGAAAGAAATTAGTAGTACTGTTTTAAACTACTTTCGAAATACCCTCCATTAGGTAATACTGAATATTATATACGCACACTTTAACATTTCATGCACATGTATCTCAACACCACTCTGTCAACAAGTTTACGATACATAAATTTTGATAAGTTATTCGTTATCAAGTAAAACAATGTAAAACATTTAAGTGGGAATATTATATTATTGTATGTGTACAAATACACATCATGCGCAAATGTAATCAGTGTACAAAATAGAACAATAATGACGTATAGCTTAGGTAGCCTATTTAATATTGTAATTGTAATATTAATCTTACGCATAATTTTAATTTGAGAAAAATGTGAGTATTTTAACTAGTGTGTGGTTACAATTTGAACTTTCAGAGTTAACACCAAATAACAATTTTGAAGAAAATAAAATCAAAAACGAAAATGAGTATACGGTTTATCAAAAAAGATGGTTAATTCTGCTACTATTTATTTTATATTCTATTTCAAATCTTGTGCAATATATAGCATTCTCCGTAATAGCACATATTATAACTGAATATTATCGAGTTTCATATGAAGCAGTAGATTGGACCACCATGGTTTCATCAGTAATTTATATAGCAGTCGGTATTCCTGGAACGTATCTGATTGATAAAATAGTAACTATTAACAATTAAGGCTCAAGCAAAGTATGGTAATCTGTTAATGTTTTAGGGCATTCGGAAAACTATAATTATTGGAATAATTGGTACCACCTTAGGAGCATGGATAAAAGTTGCTTCGGTTCATCCTGATAGATTTTGGTTAATAATTCTTGGACAAGGAATTGTAGCGGGTTTCCAAATTTGTATTTTTCCGGTTCTCCCTAAACTAGCCGCTACGTGGTTTGGTTACGATCAAATATCTACCGCATGTGGATTAGGATTTATTGGGAGTCAAGTAAGTCATATTAAAAATAAAGTTGTAATAGTTATTTATACACCAAGAGTTAAAAGTAATCTATTTCCGCTTAACTACGAGCTGAGACTAACAACTATGTGAAAATGGGAGGATCTAAACTTTTTCTAGTAGGATCTCTAATTCTCACTCTACTCAGTTAATATTTATTTTTAAACTTTGGATCATTTATAATTTTGCGATATAAACTATACCCTTAAATTAACTTCCCATTTCTTTTGCATCAACGGTTTTTATCATGATATAGCATCGTCAGATCATCGTATTCATGACGATAACGGTGGATAAATACCGGTTTGGGGCTGATATATTCCTACATTTTCAAATATCTGTTTATCAAATTACCATAATCAACTTACCGGGGATAAAATTACCTATAGTGCTTTATAACACTTGTTGGTTCTCATAAAAAATTTCCCTTTTTGGCAGTTCTTGCCAAAACTTGAACAATGATTAGATTGGTTTTAAAGATTTTGCAGTTAATTAAATCTTATTGCAATGAGACGAAATTAATTTAATTTGAGTGTTTTGCGTTGTAGGTTGGAACTGCGTTATCTTTTCTGCTTCCTCCATTAATTGTATATGATGGAGAAGTAGAAGATGTGGAGAAAAGGCTATACATAATGAATATTTCTTACGCGATGTTTGCCAGTATCATGGTACCATTAATAATTATTCGTCAGTAAAAAATAGTAAATCGTAAATTATTAATTTTAAATAAATTTAATATTTTTAGTTTTCACGGACGCTCCCCAACACCTCCTTCTATCGCACAACAACACATTATAAAAGAAAAAGATTCCAATCAGGCTAAAGGTTTTTGAAACTTGCAAAACAATTGTTTTTATAAAACCTTTCATGTTATACTTAATTATTTTTGGAATAAATACGGGAATTTTAGGTCCTTTTCAAATTTTATCGAATCAAATTATTTTAAATTATTATTCGGTAAGTTTGATACCTATATTCTTTTTTAAACTACATAAAATATTATTTGTACTTTTAGAATGCAGATTACCATGTAGGAATCATCGGTCTATTACAAACATTACTGAGTTTGATAGGTTCAATGAGTACCGCCATGATTTTGGATAAATATAAAATTTCAAGTATAAATCAAGGATTTTTAAGTTTAACTGTCAAATTTAAGTGAAATTTTTCAGAATATCCTGTTGGGCGATTTATTTTCTATTTTTTTCATCACTAATTTTCTATATTGGAACAATTGATCAGGGGTTGGAATTTGTATATGCTTCATCTATTTACATAGGGTAACGTATAACATATGTATAGCCAATGCAGTGCTTTAACGAAAACATTAAATAATTTTTAAATCGATTTCGTATTTTACCGTAGCTTTACCTTTACAAACTAATAAATATTTTCTTATTTTGTTTTGGTTGTTTTACCTAAAGATAGGCTACAGACATAATCAAACCGTTTGTTTCACAATCAAAAATTCTTCAAAATCATAAAGAAAATACAAAATCAAAAATGTTGTTGTGCAATCTAGAAAAAAATTGAAGTTGGTCTGGGGGTCAGTTTTTGTTTGCACATAATCGAAGAAAAGGAAAATCAAAAATGATATGCCAGGTCGATTTAGTATCGAATAAAGCTTGTGAGCCAACTTCTTATTTTTCACTCTAAATCCATGGTGAATTTGTTAAAATTGCCTGCACGCACAGGGAACCTGCAGTTTAACGTTGACTTAAATCTGATAAAAGTTTAAATGCTAAGAAGTAATTGGGAAATTTAATATTATAAAAATATGGCCAGCAATTTGTAAGGAAAATACGGTGGGAAAAGTTTTGGTATACACGATCGCTGTTTAAGATCACGATCATGGCATGATAGAGCGACACATCGTTCCAAATGTCACCCTACGACAGTATTAATATTTAATGATATTTTAATAAAATTGTGAAAAATATGGAACAAAAGTTGCTTGACCACTGTATTAAATTAGTGAATTGTAGATTGTAGATTTATATTAATATGCTGTACATTACTTTTTATCCTTTAATTTTTGAAACACTTAGTATATACTCAATATATTCTTAACTTATAGAACTATATTAATTTATATACTTATATACTTAACAATATAAATAATTACAGTAACTTTGCAGGATTTGCGCTGGTGCTGTAATGACATTAGGATTTGAGTTAATAGTGGAATTTACATACCCAGAAGCTGAAAGCATTTGTACAGGATTTGTATATAATTGGATGGAATTGGTATCTATTATATTTACAATTTTAAGTGGGCGTATGTTGAGATCAATTGGTTTTATTTGGGCCAGTATGACTATGGTAGCAATAATAGTAGTATGCAATTTATTGTTTTTTTTCCTTAAATTTGATTTAAGACGAAAAGCCATTCAAGATTCTCAAAGTAAGAATGAAGTTTCTTAAAGTTCATAGAATAAAAAAAATTATGAAAAACAGATTTTATTTCTTTCTATTACATTCTCTTTTCTAATGTAATTTTTACATCGCTACTTTCTTTAATCTAAGCGTAGATGTCAGTGACGTATTTAGAAGTGCCCCCCCCCTCGCCCCAGGATGACTCGGGTTATATCCCTGAAGCTCTCCGTGATAAAAATAATGTTTACTACGCGGTTTTAAAATTGAAATAAGTTTTGAATTTATTTAAATCTTTTGAATTTTGGAATTTGTCAGTAATCTTTTTACCACTGACACGCATCAATGGATTAACGAGAATCTGAAAAATAATCTGATTTGCACCTCCCAAAAGCATTTTTTAAATGCGCGTACGGTGTATGTTGTATTATTTATTGTTTCTTCTATAAAAATAAAGAACAAAAATGAGCACATGAAGATAGATTGCTGTCGGAGCAAAGAAGGGAAGCAATGACAAGGTCTTAAAATTCTTTTTAATGAAATACATATATATTTGAAACATAAAAATAAAACATAAAAAACGTAGACAAACGTCGAAATGAGTTTTCCATAAGATTTATTCAAAGTCACACATTATTATTTGTTAATATTTGTTTAAGTTTCATAAGCCAAATTTTTATCACCACTTTAAAATTATTTAAAAAAGGTAATTACTCATCTTCCATGTAAGTTCAAAAAGAAATATTTTACTTAAATAATCAAAATACTACACCTTTTATAGTATTATTTGGAGCAAATAAAAACAGATTTTTTCTTCTTCTCTTCTTCTTCTTTGAAGAAGAATAAAAACAGATTTAGAACAAGAGAAAACAGATTTGGAGTAAATGTAAACATATTTTCTACTAATGAAAATTATGAACTTAAATTTTTATTTTTATAAAATTTTATCAATGTCTTGCTGCCGTAATGATGCACCATAATATCGCTCCACATGATTTGCATACCCAAGAAGATGTTTCTGTGACATATCTTAAAATGCAATATCAGAGATGTCTTCTAAATGCGCATTCTAAATTCTGAAATGGTTGGTTCTTGGTTATTATTATGTACGTACGTAATTCGTTTTACTTAAATTTAAAGAAACTCCAAAGGAATTGGATGGGATTTAATAGATAAGAGTAAGGAGCCAGACACACTAGGTCGATGTCTTCTTCTAGTGTAAGCACACTGTGAATATTCGAATGCACAGGGGCGTTATCAACGTGGGATCTTGAATTCCTTTAGTACGAGGACGATTCGATAAATTAGTGACTTTTTGAATTTTCCGCGTTATGAACTCCTGTGAACTACCATCTGCCAATAGACTACTGTCAAGTTTTGAATAAGTTGCGTCATTTAGTTGAATTACTGAATTCCGTTGTGGTCGTACCAGCGTAAGTGACGCCGAACGTTCAGGTCGCCCAAAAGTGGTCGTCACGCTAGAAATCGTATATAAAATCCATGGAATTTTACATATACATACATATAAAAAAATTAACCCGCTTAAGTACATATTATTTCAAATCTGTTTACATTTGCATCAAATCTGCTGTTCTTTGCTCTAAATAATACTATAAAAAGTATAGATTCAAATTTTTAAAATTATAAGGTTAAATGAACAATAAAACGAAACATTATTTGTAAGCTTTCAGCAATGGTTACTGCTGTCATCAGACATTTAATAATAATAGTGCAATTACATGGAAACGAATATAACGTATTGTCATTTGAGACGATTTCTTGATCCATAAAATTTGAAAGATAATCGCGGGTTAA
Organism: Lycocerus yunnanus; assembly: GCA_036346125.1. Classification (NCBI taxonomy): domain Eukaryota; kingdom Metazoa; phylum Arthropoda; class Insecta; order Coleoptera; family Cantharidae; genus Lycocerus; species Lycocerus yunnanus. The sequence goes on from JARFIX010000262.1 coordinate 155,146, forward strand.
GGAACAACCTACATAAGAACTCATTAAATAGGAAAAACTTAACCCCAATACGTTATTTGTAGCTTAGATGAGTAGATGGCTGTAGACATTACTTAAACCTTCAATGTCGGTTTTTCTGTTCATCGCATTTTTTTCCCTCTTGATGCAAATCATTTCGTGAAGAAGTCGATCTTTGTAATTGGTGACTGATTTGATTATTGTGGCATTAGAAAAGGCAGCATTGTGTCCATCAATTAAAATATGTTTGGCAATCGCAGTGGATTCCGGTTTATTACATCGAATACTTGAAACATGTCCACTCATTCGTTTATGGAGCCATTGGTTAGTTTGGCCAATATATACAAGATTACAATTCTGGCATTCCACTTTGTATATCAGATCTGACTTCTTTTCTTGCGGTACAGGGTCTTTTAGTTTGGCATAAAGTTGTCCAATGTTATTAGTTGATTTGAACGTCATATTAATGTTGTGAGGTTTTAAAACTTTTTTTATCTTTTCACTTAGTCCTCGAACGTATGGCATAACTGTATAGCTAGCAGTTGGACCTTTATTGCACATACTTCCATTATACAATTTGTTTACACGATCTTTTATGATTTTATTTATTAATAACATAGGATATCCGTTCTTGTTTAACGTTTCTTTCACTGTTTTTAAAGTACCTTTTCTGTAATCGCCGTGAGTTAATTTTAAGGACCTATCGACTAATCCTATAGCTGTTCCTATTAGTTGACTTTTATGGTGATAGGAATTGTAGTTTAAATATCTTCCTGACCACGTTGGTTTTTGAGTCCATTTATATTTCAAGGAAGTACCTTCGCGAATCAGTTGGATGTCAAGAAATGTTATTTTGTTAAGTTCTTCTTTTTCGATAGTGAATTGTAGGCGAGGATGGAAACCATTAAAATGTTCGATAATAAAATCTTCGTAGTTTTTTGGAATAGCAGTGATAATATCATCGACGTACCGTTTGTAAAAGGTAGTTGAAAAGGAGTGATGAAATTC